>JARACY010004421.1:0-27008 GCA_029255725.1 Scrobipalpa atriplicella | reverse complement strand
TAGATTTGGTAGCCGACTCCATGAAATACGGGAAAAAGGCTTGGAAGATGATGATGATATTCACTAGTGGGGCGACCTGATTTTAGTCTTGGTCAGAGGAGAAACGGAGTTCAATAGAGAAGCAAAAAGTACACTCTCTATTCCTTCAATCTAAACTTATAAAATCGTTTGTCCTTACTGACTGACTGACTGACTGATTCATCAACGCAGAGCCTAAACTACTAAAGCTAGAATCGTGAAACTTAGGCTCGTATTTATAAAGCGATCTCAGAATTGAGAGCAATATTAAGTATGGATTTGACAGGTCTTTTTGTACTGAAATGACATTTCTGATACGAACTCAAACTCGCTGTCAATCTTGAGAGCTGATTATAAATACGGGCCTTAGAGAGCAAGTTCTTCTTATAACGTAACCTCCCACTAAGAAAGGATTTCCGGATTTTCCCTCCCTAAACGGGTAAAAAGGGGGGTTAAAGTTTGTATGAAAGTCCGTCAATTTTGAAGGTAGGATCTTCAAATTTTGTATTTAGGCTAATGATTAAAAAATAATTTATACGTGTTTCAGCATTTTTGTATTTTTCACCCCTAAGAGGGTTAAATTGGGGATGGAAGTTTGTATGGAAATTCCGTCAATTTTGATGGCAGGATCTTCCAATTTTGTTTTTGGGCTAAAGATTAAAAAATAATGAACACGTGTTTCAGCGTTTTTGTATTTTCTACCCCTAAGGGGGTTAAATAGGGGATGGAAGTTTGTATTGAAATTACGTCAATTTTAAAGGTAGGAACAGCGCGGGAACTCCATCCCACGGGAAAACTCTTAGTTGCGGGTGAAACCGCGGGGCGGAAAGCTAGTCTCTTATACTTATGGGAAAGACAGTGAAAGACTGACTGACACGACCAAAGAGAAATCAGGACAGGACATGCCCATCCGACTGCATAGATCACCTTACTTTTCGGTGATCAGTCTGCGATGTCCTAACCAAACTAAAAACAGCAACCCAAAGTTGTTGTCCCCGATAATTAACTCGGGACCTCTGGGCCGTGAGTCCATGGCTCAGACCACTACGGAGGCAGTTCGATTTCTGATGATTGATGAAGTACCCTGCATGACTCCCCAGACTGAACGCGATGTGTAACAATAACTTGGACAAGTGTCCTACTGTGCTGGTCACCATATTCGAGCTGCCGTCTAATGAAACAGAGGGCTTCGATGCAAAGAAATGCTGTTGTAAGTGCTTGGTTCTTTCGTTATATTTTTTTTTGTTGATAGGCAATTATTTGTCCGCCATCTCATCTCATCTGATGGGAAGTGAATAGTGGTAAGCTCAGCAAGCACCCTCTCACCGGAGTCCGGCGCCAAACAGCTTGGTGTGTTCCGTCTTCCGTCGGTAAGTGAGAGTGCCAGTGCCATAACAGGCATTTTCTGGATGAGCTCGCTCCATCGTCGACTCTGTCACGGTCATCCCTGACCTTGTGTTTAGAGTCAAGAGAAAACCATTTCTAATAATAATAAAAAAACGGTCAAGTGCGAGTCGGACTCGCTCACCGAGGCTTCCGTACCAACTAAGGGGTATTTATAGTTTTGCGTTGCGGTGCTGCACCGCTAATTTTAGCGTTGCGTCGCCGCAACGCGCTTATGTATTTCAGTCCTTAGCGTTGCGTCGCCGCAACGCGCTTGTGTTTCATTCAGCCCTATAATATTAGTAGTAGGATATTATTTCATCTTCTTTGTTCCAGATGTCGCTAGTAGGTTTTTGAAACACTGATCCGACAGTTATGATTGGTTCTGCTTACTTGACATTAGATGTCGCTAGTAGGTTTTTAAAACGCGGTTTCGTTAAGCTATTAAACCAAATCACGTTTGTTGTATGGGAACCCCCCTTAAATATTTATTTTATTCTATTTCTAGTATTTGTTGTTATAGCGGCAATAGAATTACATCATCTGTAAAAATTTCAACTATCTAACTATCACGGTTCATGAGATACAGCCTGGTGACAGACGGACGGACGGACAGACAGTGAAGTCTCAGTAATAGGGTCCCTTTTTTACCCTTTAGGTACGGAACCCTAAAAAAAAAACTAAAACTTGAAATTTTGTAAACGTACAAAAACTGTCAATAAATGTATGAAGTGACGTAACATTGCCGCGCCGCGCCGCGCCGCGCCGCGCCACTGCAGCTACGTGCTAGTGCGGTCTTACCTTAAAAGTTTTGCGAAGCAAAACATATTTTCCTGACTAAAAATTAAAATTTACTTACAGCAGAAAAAAAAGGCACCGTATGTTACTTATGTTTCAATGAACTTGGAATTGGCAAAGAACTACTGTATATGGCTGCACAAACTGTATTCTATGCTGTGAGTATTTTTTTTTTACTTTTACTACCTATAGTAGTCCACTCAACCGATTTTTCGGTGATGGCGGCCAATCTCCCAGAGATCCACCAACTACGCGGGAGCGGGACTATGGCCCGTATTTATAAACAGCTCTCAAGTGTGACAGCGAGTTTGAGTTCGTATCAGAAATGTCATTTCAGTACAAAACGGTCTGTCAAATCCATACTTAATATTGCTCTCAATCTTGAGATCGCTTTATAAATACGAGCCTATAAGTTTTTGAGAAGTAATTAAATGGTTCGCAATTATAAAATTTGGTAAGCCACAAATAATCAGCATTTAAATATTTTGGTCAGCATACAAAGATTTTGTCTGTAATAAAAAAAAAACAGGCAGCAATCCTTGTTCCGCAAATAATTTAATTAATGGTCAAAAATTAAATCATAAATGAGCAGATTACAATAACATGAGGTTGCATAATAAACGTTCAGTTCGCAAAATAACTAATTGGTCAGCAAAAAAAACATCTCTTTAATTAAGCAGTGTATTTGATTGGTATGCGTATTCATATTTAAAACACGATGAGCAAAAACTTACATTATTTATTAATTATTAGTACCAAATATTATATTTAATTTTGTGCACGTTTTATCCGCGTATCATTAAAAATTATCACTTCTGTAGGTCTGCTGTAAGAAATTTCTTATTAGAAATAAGCAGTGCCTGTTGTATCCTTGTTTTTTATGTCCTGTTTTTATGTAATTTTTTGTGTACAATAAATTGTTAAAGAAACTTACATACATACACATAATCACGCCTTCCTTCCCAATGGGGTAGGCAGAGCGTAAACGACCTAAACATAGGTCGTTCCGCCGAGTCTGACAAGTTTTGAGGGTTATTCCAGATGGATCTGTATATTGCTATAGTGACAGGTAGTCAGCCCATCGCCTATATTACAATACTGAAACCCTCGAATTCCTTGGCTGATTTTTACAGCATGCCCGGGAGGAGATGCAGCTGGCACATTCTATGTATTTCTATCACTCCAAGTCCAGCATGGAAGCTAACTTAACTTAACTTATCTTAATATCTCAAGTTGAGTTAATATCTTAAGTTAAGTTAAGTGGCGCTTGATGGCAGGTTAGGTTAGGTTAGACTAGGGACTGGAAGAAAGAGCGCAGCGAATGCCAAGTATGAACATGCAGCACAAAATGCATTTTTTGCTTACACTCTGAGTGCTTACCAAAATTTTATTAAACAGGAGCAGCTTATTGCAGCCTAATTGCAGCTTATAATATAATTAATATGCTGTCCAAATATAATTACAGCCATCCAGAATGACATAAATTGCGGATTAATTTTGAAATATTTGCTGACCATGAGTTGCTGACAAATCAGCTATTTCTGCTTACAAATTATATTTTTCTGCTCACAAAAATACCAATACTATGCTAACCATTTAATTGACACCCTAGGTTTTTGTGCCAAGCGTTTCCGCAAAACACAAGTGCACTCTCTTTTCCTTCAATCTCTTATTCTGGTGGTTCAGATTGATTGACATGACAAGAGAGAAATCAATTAGGCGCAGTACCTTTATCGGTATCTGGTGTAACTATTAGGCTATTTAGTTTTTAAGTTGTCTGATTGTAATTACTGCTACCGAATAAAATGCTTATCTATCTATCTATCTATCTATTTACATGCCCATCCGACAGCATGGATCATCTTACATTTCTGGGTCCTAACCATTAACCAAACTAGAAACAACAACACAAAGTCATTGTCCCCCGCCGGGAATCGAACCCGGGACCTCAGACCTCTAGACCACAGAGACAGGACCACAATCACGCCTTTATCCCTAATGGGGTAGGCAGAACGAAAACGACCGAAAGGTCATTCCGCCACGTCTGACAAGTTTTGAGGGTTATTTCAGATGCTCATGTGTATAGCTTTATTGACAGGTTGTCAGCCCATCGCCTAAATTGCAATACATTAAAACCCTCGAATCTCTTAGCTGGTTTTTACAGCATGCCCGGGAGGAGATGCAGCTGGCACATTCTATGTTTTTCTATCACTCCCAGTTTAGCATGGGAGAATTATTATTATTAACAAGAAGATAGGGAATGTTCAGTCGAAAAAACTGAAATCCTTTCTTCTTCTTAAAGTTAAGTGCTAGGCACTTGTCGGTGGAGTAATCGCCAACTTTCTTTGTCTGCTGCCTGAAAGAATTTCCACGTTAAAGTTGTACAATGTTCAATTCGGCTTGTTAATAAAAAAACATATTCTTTTATATTTTTTTAGAATAAAAACTATTTGAATTATGTCTTTTATAATAGCAGTGAAATAACAACGGTAGGGCACATTAATTTCACTGCTATTTTAAAAAACATAGTACAAATAGTTTTTATTCTACACAAGAAACCAAATCTTATGTTACGTTGTGACGTCACGCGTGTACAGTCACTTAAATTATAAAATAAAAATAATGGCTGATCTAAAACCGAAAACCATGAAATTAGTTTTTTTTAATTACGTAAAGATTCAGAAAAAAATATAAAAACAATATGTTTTTTTTTTAAAAAAAGGCGAATTTCGTTGACTGAGCAGCCCCTATCCGTTTCTGATACGTTGTCCCTTACACCCCTTAGATATTGCTGATTATTTTTGAAAATGGCTTTTACGACTGGCTGCGCGAGCGAGTGGTTAACAAGCGGTACACTGCTGATCCTGATGATAGTGGTGACAAAAACGTTGTGAAGGAGAGAAATTATGTCTCCGAAAGGATGGCATTGGGTAAGTAATATTTTTAGGTACAAAACCCTTTATACAGGGTGTAACAGAAAGGGAATATGTGTTACCGGCAATGTGTATAATACAGGCATTATATAAAATGCCTAGGCTATGTATGCCTTGGGCCGGTAGGCAAAATATTATGAAAATTAATATCTATTATATGCTTTGCCTAGGCATTGTACATAATGCCTCGGTATTGTATAGAATGTCTGCTGGTCACAAAAATGATATTCTGGTTACAAAAACTATAACATAATATCACAGAAAGGTACCCTACTACTTTCCTGTGGTGATTGTTATTGCTCCGTTTGACCCCAACATGTTTGCGACTTCTCTTTCTATTAAACTTCGGACTTAGTGCCACGGGTTGTACGTCAGGCTCCACTCCATAGAAAATGTTAGTGTCAGGTCAGTACCAGACTTTTAACAAAAAATTTATAATTAGTCCATTCAACAAAGAGATTGTAGAGTGAGTGAGCAAGGCCTTAAGCGATTTCTGCAGAAAAATGTTCAGGGTGCTTAGGGAGTTAACATACTGAAAGCCCTGACAAGTGGACTGGTAGGTTTTTCAGCTATGATGTCATCAAAATTTTGTATGAGAAAAATAAAGTTTTTCTTTAGAAACCTATCAAGTGGGGTATCAATTGAAAGGGCTCTGTGAGCTGAATCCAAAAATGTACCACACCGTTACACAACAGGCATCAGTTCTGTAAAAAATAAAATCGATTTTCGAAACACACCCAAGTTTGGGCCCTTCCTGACAGTAAACTACTCAATGAATTTCTCTAAAATATAGAACAAATGACCCGCTATATCCTCATATCTAACGCAATGAAATAAATACCTGAAATATTTAATGCTAATAGCGGGTCATCAAAAGTAACACGTCCATTTTTGTGGCCCACTGAACACAAAGAAAATTTAGTTTGTACCTTGACATGATTTTTTTTTAAATACTAATGTAACAATGTTTTTAATTTGCTTTTTTTTCGAGTGTCCGTGGAAAAAATGCCTTATACCCGAATGTCCGGGGTTTTGGAGTTTTTTGTCCGGGGCCGGCAAAAAAGGTGATGGCAGCCCTATGCCAACCCTAATATTTAAATTAAAATAATAATTTAAATTTAATGTGACCAAGGGACATTATGCGAATCGAATATCGAAACCGTAGTCAACTAGGAACCCTTATTATTTCGCCATGTCTGTCTGTCTGTCCGTCTGTATGCCACGCATCTGTGAAAACGACAGTTTTTTACCTATTAACATGAAATTTCGTATGAAGATAGAATTATAATGATGCAAATCTAGAAATGTAAATAAACAATTCAAAAATATTATTTTTGGACCCCCTCCCATACATGTGAAAGGGGGACAAAAAACATTCTCTTTTTGTAATATATTGAGTGGGGTATCGTTAGACAGGTCTTTTAAAATAAAATTGAGATTTCTTTGAAAAAAAAGTCTCTGTAAAATTTCTGTCTCGAGATATTTGCATTCAAAGTTGTACTATTTGTCACAAATTTAATCCAGTCATATCTTCAAAACTATAAATGAAAAATGATGAAAAAAAATATGGTATATCGCTTTTTAGTTGTAGTTGTAATGAAAACTATAACGAAAAGTGTAGCATTTATAGTTTACGAAATATACCGGGTGTAAGGGACAGCGTCCCGCATACTGATATATAGGGGTTGCTCAGTCAACGATACGGTTGCTCAGTCAACGATACTGAACAACTATCACCAGGTTTTTTTTTTTCAGGAAATGAAAAAATAAAATTTGCTTTTCCATACAAATTGTCTGATCGAGGTGGTAATTTTGTATGAAAAAGCAAATTTTATTTTTTCATTTCCTGAAAAAAACCTGGTGGTAGTTGTTCAGTTTCGTTGACTGAGCAACCCCTATAAGTTTGCGGGACGCTGTCCCTTACACCCAGTATAGGAAAAACCGTTTCAACAAAAACTACTTAATCTCTAAAGGTGAAATGATCCTTATACCTACAGCTTTTGTACTTATAAGCCAGAAATCAAATTTTGAATATAATTATGTTGTTTTAATTAAACATATAAGGAACCCTACATATGGGCGTGTCCGACACGCTCTTGGCCATTTTTTTTTTAAACTTTGTATGTTTTTTGTTTACCCAGAATCAGATGTCCGGGACCAGGGGCCGGATGCGATGCTGGTCAACGATATTCACAAGAAATACAGGAAAGTTACCTTTTTACATGGATGTAAAGACATGACTGCAGTCAAAGGAATCAGCTTCTCGTTGAAGAAAGGTCAGTTTTTAGATTAAGAGGAAGTCCTAGGTTCAATTCCCAGGGGGGGAATAAGTTAATATTTGTCGAGGATATTGGTTTTTACACAGAGCGACTGCCATTTCATTCCGCCAGAAGGGAAACCAGACCCAATCTATATGTTACGCACAATCCCCGAAATCGCCCATTGGCCGGAATAAAGGCACACTTCGCAGATTGGCAAATTAAAACGCGCAATCCCCGAAATGTCCTTTCATTTCGGCCATTGAGCGTATTACAAAAACCATTTGGCGGACTGGTAAACACGAAACAGCCAATTGCCGAATTCATTGAAATATCAGGTGTAAAGGACATTTCAAACACCAGGCATGAGAAACAACTTAACGCAAACTGACAGGGGTTGCTCAATCAATGAAACGCACAATCCCCGAAATCGCTCATTGGCCGAAAAAAGGCACGCTTCGCGGATTGGCAAATGCAAAACGCGCCATCCCCGAAATGTTCTTTCATTTCGGCCATTGAGCGTTTTACAACAATCATTTCGCGGACTGGTAAACTCAAAATGCCAATTGCCGAATTCGGGGTTTGTCAAGTATGTAAAACGACCAATCCGTGGTGTGGTATTGACGAAATGGCAAACCGCGCAGTGAGCAGTTTTTGATTCAACCACACCGCGAAATGGCATGACAGTAATGCCAGAACCCGAAATGTACCTAGCCAACCTAGCTGTCAAAATTTTCCAACAATGTTTTAGCAATGGCCTCTTAGAAATACGAACAATTTTCACATAGACATTATTCTTTTTTCTTCCATAAAAAATGACTAGTTAAAAAAAAAAAACATCTTGTCCTAGAACTTTCCTGGAAGCATGTTTTGTGTAAGTTATCCTCATCAGTTTGCGGGAGGCTGTCCCTTACACCCTGTTATTGTACACCAGGTGAATGCCTCGGGCTGCTCGGTGTGAATGGAGCCGGCAAGACCACCACTTTCAAGATGATCACGGCGGAGATAGTGGCCACCAGGGGCAGCATCTATGGCAACGGTGTACTCCTGAAGTGGCCACGCAGTAGCAAAGTAAGCAAGATAATTGGCCCGATTCGTAACCATCACGACTTAACTATAAATCTCAACTAAAATTATTGCCATCGCGTTCTGTTCTCTCATGATAGAAAGTGACATGTATGCACTTATATTAGTTAAGTCGCGTATTTTGCAATCACGAATTGCCACCATTGCTATTCATTCGTGGAGTGCATGACTTAACAAAATTTATATACCCCAGTCTATTGGTTTCTAAAGAAAGAAATATTTTCCATACAAGTTTTTTATGATGACACATATATATATTATAATATCTGAAAAATGACTATACAGTAAGTTCTTATCGGCAACATCAATATGTACGTGCTCCTAACGTGCTTTAAGACCTCCTTAGAACTCAAAATGCGGTCATCGATTTGTTTAGTCGAACTTTAGGGAGTATTTCTTCCATGCTGGACTGGGAGCGATAGAAAAACATAGAATGTGCCAGCTGCATCTTCTCCCGGGAATGCTGTAAAAACCAGCTAAGGGATTCGAGGGTTTAAGTGTATTGCAATTTATAGGCGATGGGCTGACAACCTGTCACTATAGCAATATACCTACATTATCATCTGTAATAAATAACCCTCAAAACTTGTCAGATATAGTACTTACCCCGCCCGGCTATCATGACATCGCATGAGTGGCGACAAACCACACGAAACCACAATGACTGATACTTCCTTTATAATAACTATGAAAAGTCATCATCATCATCATCATTCGCTTGCCCTTAGTCCATATGAAAAATAAGAAATTGTAAATTTGCCTCGGGCAGGACTTGAACTGAGCCTGCCGAATAATCTCTGCCAACTACTGTAGTCTACATGGCGAATTTTAACTCCTTGCCTATTTATGAAATAAAATAGGTTGCGTTACGGGACTACTCAAACTATGAACCACTTTGTCATGCTTCAACCTCCCCATTTCCTGCGGCGCAGAAGACCTACTTGAAGCTAACCTACGGGTGGTTAGCCTCACTATCTATTGAAGGTCGACTGTGTGAGTTTTTCTATTGACACAAAAATAAGAAGTGCAAAAATCCTCAAAACATTATACTTCATAATTTCCACAGTACATGCAATCCCTGAGTTACTGCCCACAATTCCGCAGTCTGGACAAATTCGAGACCGGCTTCAATAATCTGAAGACGCTACTGGTTATGCGTGGTTTGGACCCTGCTGACGCCAGAAAAGAAGCCGATAGCTGGATCGAGATTGTTGGTATGGTGCTGTTAACATTTTCACACTTATGTACGTCAAGGCGGGTGGGTCACGTCTAGCGCATGCATCCAGACAGATGGGTCAAGATTTGGTGCCTAAAAATAGCCATCGACGCAGAGGAAGGCCCCAGAGCGCGATGAGATAGATGCCTTCGAAAAAGACTGGATACAAATCGCACAAAACCAAAAAAGGGGAGGTCTTTGCCGGAGGGAAGTACTCTAAATCGGGCTAAACACGGTCCGGCATTTCACTTTGTTATGATAGTTAATAGTTGAATTTTCAATAAATTTATATATGGTTAGCTTCTCTAAAATATGGAGAACAACTAGATTCATAGATATAACCTAAAAATACTATGATTACACCAGGAAATCATCAGAAATATCATGAAAAACTGGCGTCTCAATGCCGAATTTCAACAACTGTGACATTTCTATGAGCAAATGTTACATCGAAATCACCGTATAATTATGAAGAACATCGTAATCAACTCTGTTTTTCAATACTTTTTGTGTACATTGAGATATTATGCAAAAATATATGAAATCGGCTTGAAACAGCCCCATGCTAGAAAAGGACAGAGCGCGCATTCTGTCATTGATTTGAAAGGGACAGTTGCCGCGAGCACATAGAGAAAAAGCCACCACCCAAGCAAGCCAAGCCAAGCACCCTTAAAGAAAAAAATTACGTCATGATAGGTTGAAATTTCAGATGTGCTTATTTCCACCACTTGTACCTATTATATACGTCCTACACTGCTTATACTATTCATCAACATGATATAGGCAATCATTTCCCAAAATTTCAGCCAATTTGACCGGCCGGCGATTTCAGAACAATTTGTGCGGGGTCCTAGAACCAATAAAATAATATTTATTGGAAACATATCTATGGCCTGTGGTGTCTATGGCATTAACTAAAAATGCTTGCCATAGAGTAGGACTTATGGGAAGTCTATAAAGCCCTTCTCTATGGTAAAGTCTTTTTAAGTCCTGGACAAGCTATAATTAATTAGAGTTTCTTTGTGGTGTGAACTGCTATGGCTACTGTGGTAGCCAGGAATGACGAGAGATGAGTACCCTCGACTACTTAGTATTTAAAAAATTTCCACTTCCTCTGCGATGCCATAAATATCCTGTTATTGTACAGGTCTCACTAAACACCGTGACAAAAAGCTCGAAAGTTACAGCGGCGGCTGCGAGCGTCGTTTAGCAGCTGCAGCAGCTTTATCCAGCGGTACACCAATCGTACTGCTGGACGAACCAACATCTGGAGTGGACGTGTCAGCGAGAAGAAAGGTGTGGGTCGCGCTGAGGAAGGGACTGAAGCAGAATCGGTCTGTTATCTTCACTTCACACAGGTTTGTAACCTTTGGCAGTTACTATAAAACACACTTAGTAATGAAGACTATCGTTGAACTGTTTCTACCCGAGCATGATCGCTGTGGCTAAGTTCTGTATGCGGCGTTTAGCGACTGCAGCGGTTCTATTTCTCTAGCTCTCAATTAGGGCGATTGGGCCTCAGTCGACCATGTGGGTCGGCCCAGTACGAATTGGTCGACTTCACACTCAACCTTTGGATTTTTTCGTATATGTGTGCAGGTTTCCTCACGACGTTTTACTTCACTTCGCTCACTTCACCTCACACACTGTCCCGGGCGTACCATAAACTGATAGGGGTGCTCAGTCAACGAAACTGAACAACTTTCACTAGGAAATTCTTTCAGCAAAAAAAAGTGTTATATTTTATTTACACACGAACAGAAATAAAAAATATAGGTACAATAAAGAAAATAAAATACATTAAAACTTAACCTAAACGTAAAAATAAAACCCTAAAAACTAAACAAAAACTAAACTAAATGCGTCTCCATGCGAAAAAGTGACTTATTCTCTCAAATTGTGTGATCGATCGAGGTGGTTATTTTGTATGGGAAAGTAATTTTTTTATTTCCGGAAAGAATTTCCTGGTCAAAGTGGTTCAGTGTCGTTGACTGAGCAACCCCTATCGATATTTGGTACACTGTTCCTTACACCCCGTATATCTTCAACAGTATGGACGAGGTGGAAGCCCTGTGTGACCGCATCGTGATCATGGCGGATACTAAAATAGCAGCCCTAGGATCAGCTCCGGCCCTTCGTGCAAACTACGCGACTGGACACGCGCTTAACATCAAAATCATTAGCGGCTGTAATGTTTCTTAACCTACACAATTAACTACTCTGTTGTCTGAGCCTTGAGGTCCCAACGAGGTGACAACGATTTTGTGCTTGTTTCTAGTATAGCTAGGACATTGCATACGTTGATCATCTGATTGTCTGAAAAGTAAGATGGTCCATTTTTTCGGATGAGCATTCGGGCTAACGGTTTTCAGTTTGTCGTTAGAATAAGAGATTGTATTATTTGAGAGAGCACTTGTGGGTTGCACAAACACTTGAACACAAAAAACGACGTCCAACGCTAATTTACCATATTATAAGGAAATTTTACCATATTATAAGGAAATTTTCCATATTATAGGTTTGATAGGTATAACATAATTATATTTTTTTTTTTAGCAAGAAATGAAGATGTAGAGCAGTTGAAAGCGATAGTGAACAGAACGTTTGACTGCACACTCCTCGACGAACGTCCCGTAAGTAATCTTCTGAGCTACATCCATAATGTTTGTTTGGGAACGCTGAGTTCCGAACTCGATCTATCAGTTTCACTCCAAGTATGCTGCGTTTCATATTTCTTTGGCAAACCCCAAGCTTGGACTTTTGAATGTCAGTCAAAGACCAGGTCTGAGCTTTGTAGGTAAGGATGAGAAGAATATACATATCCATGAGCTTGCGCTTTAAAATCAGAGGTAAGTCACCCTTCATGAGATCTTTCATTGCCCAATAGCTCTTCCAGGCGTTTTCAGTCCGTCTTTCGACTTCTTTGTCTTGTCTCGCCTAGAAAGAGACTATTTGGCCTAAATAAATGTATTTCTGGGCATATGCGATATTCTCCCCATCCACTTCCACAATTTGCTCAGAGCTGTTAGTCATAACCTTGGTCTTCGACATGTTCATCTTAAGTCCAACCTCGAGGCTTGCCCTGCTTAGTTCTTCAAGCATTTGTTGAGGCCGTTGAGGAGAAGAAAACAATATCGTCAGCAAAACGAAGGTTGGTTAGCTTAGTCTGACCGACTTCGACACCCTTGTTTTCCCACTCTGGAGCGAACTTTTGGATAGCTGTGCTATAAGGCGGTTTAAAAACTCTGACACCAGGGTTCATCGGGTTGATCGACACGAAACCGACACAACAGAAGAAGGTCATTGACGCTCTGCCCACCCTGGTTGTAAGGGATATATTAGCAATTAAATTATTTAAACTTAAGTGAGACATACTCAATAGTCTCACATACTTGTTATCGTTTGATAACGTTAACAAGATTTTTTTATATATATATTTTATGGCTTGGATGCAAGTCCTTTAAGCCAAACGTTAACAAGTGTGAGAGGCCGCGTTTAATACTATTATTGGATATATTAGCCGTTATATTAATCGTTCTATTTAAATTCCAGTCAATGCTACAATACCATCTCAACGTACAGATGCCGTACAGTGAACTATTCTACACACTGGAAGATATAAAGACGAACTTGCAATCGAACATTATTGAAGACTATTCCGTCTCGGAAACCACCTTGGAGGAAGTGTTCTTGTCCTTCGCGAAGAAACAAGAAAAAGAAGAAGATAAAAAGGAGAAGTAAACACTTTTACCATAGAAAAAGCGTAAGCGTAAGCTAGGTAATAGACCAGAAATTAGAATATTACCCACAGCAAAAAAAAAACTGATTTCCACCAGGACAGGACTCTTTAGCCACAGAAAGTTCCCATGCCATAAGGTGCTTCTTCCATAACTCTAGGCAGGCCGATACACTGAGTAATTAGTCAACTAGCGTTTTTTGGCCGAAAGACAAGTGCAGTGTTAGATGTTATAACTACGTTCTAATTACCTACTACCTACATTTTGTAAGAATGAAATGCAGCGAAGGTATTTATTATAGGTACTTCGACTTATTTATTTTAGTTTTAAAGTTGTAGTTTTAAATTTGTATGTTTCTTTGGCGATACTTATGTTATGATAAAGAAATTAAATGTTGATTGAAAAAATATTTGGTTTTTTTTTACTTTTGCTGCTAAGTTGGATCTTCTTCTTCTGTCGTATGGGTATCAAGTCGATCGACCCGATGAACCCTGGTGTCAGAGTTTTTAAACCGCCTAATGACATGGTTTGTGTAACGACCACTATCAATGACAGCGACCGGGACCGACGGCTTAACGTGCCCTCCGAAGCACGGAATCCTTTTTCTTCTCGGACAATCAGGTGATTCAGCCTGCAATGTCCTAACCAAACTGGGGAAAATCTCACAAAGTGATAAATTAACAAATATCAACTTTGTGTTCCCCCCCTGGGAATCGAACCCAGGACCTCCGGGTCGAAAGCCCATATGGCTCAGACCACTAGACCACGGAGGCAGTTAAGTTGGATAAGTGTTACATATACCTTAAACCTGGGGATCCTGCTGAGTATAGACACATCTATCCATCTGGGTAGGCCGTGCGTTGCTCTAAGGCCGTTTACGCACTGCCATCCTTATTCGGTTCGTGTCCGAGAAATTATATGGAAGCTGTCGAAACATTTTCGCACCAATCCATAAATTTTTTTTCGGGTTCGGACCAGTGCGTAAACGCTATGGGTACACATGTAGGGCATAATGAAAAAGATTTGAGCCCTCTCCAAATGTCCTGCTCTGCAGCAGAGCCACCATATAATCACTGCTATAAGAGGTCGTACTAATGGGACATAACATACATTACCACCGGTGGTACAACTCGGTGGTACCATTCCCTAGTTGCCTTTGGTCCACCTGCTTGATTCACGCACTGTGGTCCTGGAGGGAAGATTTTTTTTATTTATTTTTTACCCACCAACATACATTATCCTTACAGTAAAAAACCAATTTGACAATGTAGTAATTAGTATAACAGCTAAATCTAAAGAATTAAAAACAAGTTAAAATTATAATTAAGATTATCTATCATTTAGCCAAGTAGGTATTTCATTATTTTATTGCCGGAGAATAAGATCCTTTATTCTCCGGCAAAACCTCGGATTTCGGATAACATTTTTTATTTGTCTCATCTTCTTCTTCATTCGTGTCGGCAAGAACACTGACTGTCTCCTCTGTGTAATCTAATAAAATCTCAATATAAAAACTTCTCTTTTCTAACTAAAATAGCCTAACTAAGCAAATAACAAATGAAAAAGGAATAATATTTTTATAAATGTTTAATAATGGTGTAATGTTTAATTATTACATGTTTAATAGTTCAGTTTTATGTCACACCGAAAATGTGCCTACACCTTGTTTTTATCACTAAAAACTTT
Organism: Scrobipalpa atriplicella; assembly: GCA_029255725.1. Classification (NCBI taxonomy): domain Eukaryota; kingdom Metazoa; phylum Arthropoda; class Insecta; order Lepidoptera; family Gelechiidae; genus Scrobipalpa; species Scrobipalpa atriplicella. Next base: position 11,893 of record JARACY010004421.1, on the reverse strand, counting down.
GAATGAATTAATTATATGAATTAATTATATGAATTAATTATATAAATTAATTATATTAAATATTTAATTAATTAATTACAAACTATTCTCATTTCTTCGCAAAGGATAAGAAAACTTCTTCCAAGGTGGTTTCCGAGACGGAATAGTCTTCGATAATGTCCGGTTTAAAGTTTGTCTTGATATTTTCCAAAGTGGAGAATAGTTCACTGTACCGCATTTTCACGTTGATGTGGTACTGGAGCATTGTCTGTAATGTAACAAAATTAGAATCAAAAATTAGAAATATGAATAACACATAATATTATTTTATCATAGTGAAATGCACCCATGTATGGGTAAATTTAGTATAGGAAAGTCAAAAATTATTGTCATTTACCGAAAAAATATAATGATGAAAGTTGTTCAGTTTCGTTGACTGAGTAACTCTGGTGCGCTGTCCCTTATACCCCGTATGTATTTGTGTATTACTTACGGCATGTTCATCAACAAGTGTGCAGTTAAAAATGTCGGTGATGGTTTTTTTCAACCTCTCCACGACTTTAGGGTCCGCTACGAATTATAAAACAAATTATTAGCAAAGTTAAGTTGGAGACATAAAAAGACGCAACACACAAAGTGCACTTTCTATATATGCCTTAAATCTCTTTAATGCTACTTATTTAATATGCCACTAATATTATTACCATCGGATATTTTGATAGCGAGCGCGTGGCCAGTGGCATAGGCAGCACGCAGAGCCGGTGCTGAACCCAGGGCCACCGCTTTACCGGCCGCCATTATCACAATGCGGTCACACAGGGCTTCCATCTCGTCCATGCTGTTGAAATAAAAAAATATATTTTAACTAACCTAAAACTGCATTGATTTCCTAAATTCTGTGATTCGCGGTTTAGTCTTCAAGGTGTTGCTGTAAAAGCCAACTAAGAGATATGTGCAGGAAACGAACAGCCAGCGCTACCTGTGAATATTATTTCGTGCACTGCGCTCTCTATTCAACCCTCATGCCAAGCACGTCTAGTATCTCACAAAATTGAAAGGTGACCAGCAGTGGACGATGAAGTCATCATTGTTCTATCCAACCTGTGTGAAGTGATGATCACAGCCCGATTCTGCCGCAGTCCCTTCCGCAACGCGACCCACACCCTGCGCCTCGCTGTTACGTCCACTCCAGCAGTTGGCTCGTCCAGCAGAGTAAGCGGTGCTCCGCTGGATAAAGCTACTGCAGCAGCTAGACGACGCTCGCAGCCGCCGCTGTAACCCTGGACGAGGGTGTTGCGGTAGCGTTCAAGACCTGCACGGGAATGTAAACTCTAAGCTGATGCAGAAGGCAGATTTTTTCTATTTAGTTCATTTTGATTCAATCAAGTAGAATACAAGCAAACGGTACCTCTTCTGAGGTCTAAATACCAGACCTGAGCCCTGAGCTCTTATTGATTCTTCTTTACGAAGGTCTTGGGAAACACCAAGTCAGTTCTATTTTATATGGTAAATGACAGCAACATACCAACAGTCTCAATCCAAGTATTGGTCTCATTTTTAGCATCCTCAGGGTTTAAGCCACGCATCATCAGCAGCGTCATCAGATTATTTTGCCCCGTCTCGAAGTTGTCCAGACCGAAGAATTGTGGGCAGTAGCTCAGCGATTTCAGATACTGAAGAATTTTGAAAGTTGAAGAAGAAGAAGAAGAAGAAGAGCAGAAGAAGGAAAAAATACCATTAATTGCAAGGCATCCTTTACTGATCATGTCTTCGGTGAGAAGAACAAAGAATACGGGACAATAATTGCTCTTTAACTTAAATTGGAGGAGACTTGGAAATATTCACTCATTCACAGCTACCAAAAAAAAAAGTTCACTTAACATATAATGGCTACTCAACTCAATGATCTCGGAGATGGTATTCTACTCAAATTTTATATCATCAGCCGTTTGATGAGCAAATATATTAGTCTCTAACTTACATCGCTATTGCGTGGCCATTTCAGGTCATGTCCGTTGGCATAAATGCTCCCCCGCGTGGTCACCTCCTCAGCTGTCATCATCTTAAACGTGGTGGACTTGCCAGCGCCGTTCACACCGAGCAGGCCGAAGCATTCACCTGGTAGGTACAAAAACAATTAAATGTCCAAATATTTTTAAGAGTGAAAGAGTGAGTGATGTCCTCCAAGCCCTCCTACTACTTATCACTTACTGTGCTTCCTGCAATAGGACTTTCACAACCAAATTCGGATTTGCTAGTCATGTTCGCGCCCATGCAATGGCCCAGGCTATCATGAGCTAAGGGTATCGCCGTCGACGGATACGTCTGGGAGCACATCATCACCTGTGGAGGTATCGGCGCGGGCGCACCGAGCAGCAGACCGCAGTTGAAGGTCGGAGGAAGACCCTCGTAAGTATAAGGTCGAACCGTTGAGGTCAAAGACCTCCGTTAAACGTACAAGTGAGGAGAGGTGTGCTTACTAATTTATAAGAATAAGAATAAGAATAAGAATATACTTTATTAATATAATTTATCAACTTTCCCTGGTTGTCACTTTTTAACAGCACTGGGTGTCGGTCTTTAAAGGCCCTCAGAAGTCTGCTTTGAGACTCTTTAAACTTACATTTGGTAGGTATATTATATCTAAATTTTGTAAACTTTTGAATCAAAAATCTAGTTACAAAATTATAGTTGTATCACTAAATTTATGTGAACACAACTTATCCTAAAAATGGGAGAAAAATAAATCCAAATTTTTAACCATAGACAAGATTTGAACCTATATCATACGCAAGATGTCGCTAGCATAGCGTCCACTCATGACAAGATTCGTGGTAGCCTAGTTGGAGGCGTTCGGGACGGTATGCCAAAGACGCAGGTTCAAATCCTGTTAACTGTTGGAATTTTTGATTTGTTGCATCTCATATTTTAGAAATAAGTAAAATATGCAAAAAACATAATATATGTTACCGGCAATCTGTATAGTTCAGGCATTATATACAATGCCTAGACTATGTATAGAATGAAAGTGCGAGTTTCTCGTGCTTCTTCATCATTGTGATATATTTTCATTTTATTTGCTTTTGTGACATTGATATAATTTTCTTTGTAATAGACTCATCTGTGACTTTCTAAAAGTGTTCGTAAGAATCTATTTGGAAATAAATGATTTGACTTTGACTTTGACTTTGAATGCCTATGTGTGAAATATTATGAATATTAATATATATTATAATATGCTTTGCCAAGGCATTGTACATAATACTCGGTATTGTATAGAATGTTTGCTGGTCCACCGGCAATGTGTGAAATAAATTGATATCTAAATAACCTAATTAAATTAACCTAAATTGTAGGTACACAATGCCTAGGCCAAGTGTAAGATAAATAATATTTCATGCATTGCCTGGACGTTTTAGGCATTCTATACGTAGACTGGGCATTGTATGTAATGCCGAGTTAAACAGATTGCCGTTAACATATAAAAACAACTTGCCCTTTTTCACGGAGAAGCTGAGTCCTCTGACAGCGTTGACACTCTTGCTGCATAACCTGAAGTATTTCTTGTGGACGTTGTTAACCAGCATAGCGTCGTCCCCGTCTCGATTTACTGGATCTAGATTCATAATGTTATTCTGAGATTAAATGTTTTTGAAAGTTAATAATTTACAAGTGGATCTAGAGTATATGTACCTATCAGCCTATCACTAATACGTACTGGGCCCACGTGGTTGGGCCCGATCGCCCTATTCAGGGTAGGCCCGTGCGTGATCCTCTGTGAGCTTATATGTGTGCTTCGGAGGGCACGTTAAGTTGTCGGTCCCGGTCGCTGTCTTTGATAGTGGTCGTTACTGAAACCATGTCAGAGGCCTATAGCTGTGTTACTGGGCGGTTTGAAAACTCTGACACCAGGGTTTATCGGGTCGTTGTTTGACTCGAAAATCCACTCGCTAAAGAAAAAAGAAGCTTATAATATGAGCTAATGATGATGAGTAAATGTAGAAAATGTTTGGTTGCTGCTTATTGTTTGCATATCAGAGGCTTGCTCTTGATTATCTTAAGCAGGATACAGAAGAAGAATCAATGATGGAACAAGTTCACCCAGAAGCACAGTATAAACAAGCATAAGGAACCCAGATTCAAGACTTGATGTATGTGTCATTGGCTCGTATTTTATAAAGCGATCTCAAGATTGAGATCAATATTAAGTATGGATTTGACAGGTCGTTTTGTAATGAAATGACATTTCTGATACGAACTCAAACTCGCAACCACACTTGAGAGCTGTTTATAAATACGGGCCAGTGGATGATTTGATTGAAACTGATTTCAATAAATCTTCTACATTGTAAAGCTACGTTCACTCTGAGGTAAGGTGCGTTCACATTGCTCTTACGCCACGTACGTGATGTAAGCTGATATGTGTTTCAGCTTCACACTAGACTTACGCAATCCACGTGGACGACGTCCGTTAACGCGTCATCGGGGCGTTCACATTAGACTTACGCCACGTACGTGATGTGACACACATACGTATTCGCATTTGTTCGCTGTGCCAAAGAAAATATGCTGTGCTATAATACTTTCTGTCTCGCTCACTGACTATTCATCCATCTCATCTCGAGCGCGCGGAGTCGAATACTTTCTCGCTCGCACACTGACTATCTATCTCACACGAACGGCGACGTGTTCCCACATCGTCCACGTGGTCTGACGTAAGCAATACACGTAGGCTGACACAACTGATGCAAGATGACGCAATCCACGCAAGACACACACTGGGATTTGTTTGCGTCAGCCACGTCACGTAAAGCAAGTGTGAATGTGAATCTAAACATGGATTTTTCATACATTTTCTAAGCAAACTTGAATCCCATTTAGGCCATCAGCTTACGTCACGTACGTGGCGTAAAAGAGCAATGTGAACGGACCTAAAAAATTTTACCGCGCTAAAATATTTGATACTCACTGGAAAAGCGGTGCAAAAAGTAAAAAACTATTAGTACCTAAGTATTTCCAAATAGATACTAAAATTAAGATAAACAAAACTTTTCTCACATCTTTTTATATAAAATATTTTCTAAAATAAATGATTAGTGTTGGCAAATTAGCAAAACTATTATTTTATTGTGTTTTATAAAAGACTAGCTTTCCGCCCCGCGGTTTCACCCGCCGCTAAAAGAGTTTTCCCGTGGGATTGAGTTCCCGCGGTTAAAAGTTGCTTTTGTCCTTGATCAGGTTATTGTCATGTTGCTGTTAGTATGACTACATCTAAAAGATTCTTTTATTTCTGTGTGAGTGTGATATTTTCCGTAGTAAAAAGCTGATATTGCTATGCACGCGCATCGCAAAGTGAGCGTAGCTTTCTAATAGTGAAAGAATTTTAAAAATATGTCTATTAATTTTCGAGTTCAATGATGACAAATTAAGAAACAAACAAATAAACTAACATACATACACAACACATATATATATATATATATACTTACAACTCTTTAATTAATGTATTAGTGATGGATGATAATGCTCGAAAGAGGCAAGCAGAAGCACCATCCCCTATTCTTTATTACCACGTATCTCAAAAAAGGCTGAACCTATCGAGGGGGATATCAAAAACAATAGTTAAAAGGATAGTACAAAAATATATTTTTTGCAAGATTCTTTCAACCCCTTTTCGTTGATTTCTACTAACCAAAAATTGCTCATTATGGTGAGTAAATTTCGTAAAATTGGTACCTATCTCGATGCATCTTATAATTTCGTTGTGCTCTTAGTTCCACATCAGATTAACTTAAAATATCAAAATAGCTATATGTGTGCCTATAAAATTTGAGGACTTTCCGTCATTTCTCATGGATCCCACGATCAAAATTAGATTTTGCTGGACGGGGAACTAACATTGAAATATACCCTTTCTAATAAAAAAAGAATCTTTCAAATCGGATAAAATAAATTACGGAATTTTGAGGTTACATAGGTACATAAAAAAAAACGTACATCATTATTGAGAACCTCCTCCTTTTTTTATTTGAAGTTGGTTAAAAAAAGTTAGTCTGGTTCGATGACGTTCTAATCTTAAAATTTATAATCTGTCAAATTATCAAAACACAAATTTGCTCTAAGAAGTTCTTGAATAAAAAGGTTTGCAATGGTTAGAAATCAAGAAAAAGAGCTGTTGATATTATTACAAACTTTCATCACCTATTTAACCCCCTTAAGGATAAAAAATCCAAAAACTCTGATACACTTGTATATTAATTTTTGGTTATTAGCCTAAACACAAAATTATAAGATCCTAACTACAAAACTGACGGAGTTTCCATACAAACTTCCATCCCGTATTTATCCCCTTTAGTGGTAGAAAATCCAAAAACGCTGAAACACGTATTCATTATTTTTAAATCATTAGCCTAAATACAAAATTTTAAGATCCTAACTGCAAAACTAACGGAGTTTCCATACAAACTTCCATACCGTATTTAACCCTTTTAGGGGTAGAAAATCCAAAAACGCTGAAACACGTATTCATTACTTTTAAATCATTACCCTAAATACAAAATTAGAAGATCCTACCTTCAAAATTGACGGACTTTCATACAAACTTCACACCCCCTTTTTACCCCTTTAAGGGGGGAAAATCCAAAAATCCTTTCTTAGTGGTAGGTTTCGTTATAAAAGGAACCTGCTCTCCATATTTCACGATTATAGCTTTAGTAGTTTAGGCTCTGCGTTGATGAATCAGTCAGTCAGTCAGTCAGTAAGGACAAACGATTTTATAAGTTTAGATAAAACTTAGAAACATGTTTTTCGATTAAAAGACAATAAAGATTGTTTACCTTCATTTTTTCTTCCCGTAGGTACTTGGAAAAATACTTACGTAATGCCGATTCCTCTTCCACATAACGCTTTTCAGTCTGAACGTTGTAGTCATCACTTACAGTGAGATCGGGCTTGTATCTCATATTGAACAATCGGTCTAATATACCGTTGAATATCCCTTTCTGGGTCAAAATTACCAACGTCTAGAATATAAATAATTTTATCTACTATCATAGAGTAATGTTCGAATTATAAACGTCAAAACGAATTTGTATTGACGTACTTTACAAACAGTATGCTGAAAAAATTAAAAAGTTTACTTTTCGTTGCACCTTCTCCATACAAATTCTAACAAAGATGCAACGAAAAGTAAAATGTTCATAGTTATGGAAGTAAGGGAAGGAACAAATGCGCAATCGATATCAACTTAATGCACAATCGATACCAAAAACCATGTATCCAGTTATAAATTAAAACTAAACAGCCCACGTAAGGCCCACAGCGCATGCGCGACACATGTCAAAGAGGCCAATGGCGCCACTTGTTAATTGTGTGTATGAATAGAAATAATTAATTTCGTGGGAAATTATTTGAAATTATTTATTTTGAGCCTAAAAATATGTGATAGTAGGTACCAAAAGAAGATATTTAATACTTATATAAATGAGTGTGTGTGTGTGTGTGTGTGTGTGACGGAAATGTATTGCACATTTAATCATATACCAACAAAGTTTAGGAAAACATTGGGATAGTTCGCTTTCGGAAAACCTGTAAGTAAATTCATTTTCAATGTATTCAAGTAGATAAAATAGTGTATGAAGCTGCACATAATTAGGTATTACAATGCTCGTTACTATTTTGAAATTCGCTGCGCTCATTTCAAAAAACACACTCGCATTGTAAAACCCTTCGTTATGTAGGAGCTTCATAAACTACTATTATTTTATAGTTGCGTCCTCACGTTTCGCGTACAAGCAACTTGCGCGTCAAATGCTCATTTGCACATAGGCCCGTATTTATAATCAGCCCTCAAGTGTGACAGCGAGTTTGAGTTCGTATCAGAAATGTCATTCCAGTACAAAATTACCTGTCAAATCCGCACTCAATATTGCTCTCAATCTTGAGATCGCTTTATAAATACGAGCCATAATTACATAGAATAGAATAGACAATCAAAAGATCTCAGTGAGGACGTAGCTTATAATGAAATGAAAATTAATAATTTTATATTATAATAATTACTCCATGATAAAATCTAAGGCAGCTTTTCATAACCTGATACTAAAAACTGGGTGTGCTAGTAAAATTTTGGGCTAGTAAAAAATTGAGGTCCAAAACAGAGAAGAATGGAAAGCTTTTGCCCAGCAGTAGAATGAAGATACTAGATAAGTAAAAAAATGCAGTTCATACGATAAGTTTTTAATTGATACGAGAATGGTAGCAATTCGTAGTTGTAAAAATAACGACATATAATAAGTCTTTACCTGTGATATTCAATCATGAGAGAACAGAAAGGAGCGGCAATAATTATATACCTAATTGCTACCAAAGTTTCACTAAAATTAAAATACTTAAATTATTTTAGTAAGCGCTGACCTACTGGCGTATTTTTATTTTAAAATGCATACATAAAAATAGTTTCTAAAAGTGTATCAAACGCCATTATGTTACTCAAATTACCACCTAGGTACCTTTTTAGATGAAAGAATATAGTATATTAGGCAACGAGGGAATAAAGCAGTGTCTAACGTCACGGGCAGCATATTGAATCCTGAGCGGAATGAAGGATCCTACGATTAATTCCCGAGCGCAGCGAGGGAATTAAATGTTTAATTCCTGAGCGAAGCGAGGGAATTATGACAAGAATCCTGAATGTAGCGAGGGATTCAAGTCTGCCCAAGGCGAAGACACATTTATTCCCGAGGAGCATACTATATTTTACACACCTACTGCACAGATTACTTAGACGGTGGCAGGCGTCTGTAAGATAATAAAGCTCAGAAATATACCTAATCATGTAATATTGATACATAAATAAATATTGAAAACATACCAGAAGCAACAGATCCGAAAGTCAATTCACACTCACTGAACTACACTTCACGTTCACAATCCAATCCACTACCTACGTATTTTTCCAAAAAACGAATTGATCATATTCAACATAAATAACAAAATACGATAAAATACTAGTCACAATGTCTTCTGGAGTCAAAATATTAATTTCACTCGACAATTTACGAAATGGAAGTAATAAACAATGAAAGAAAAACTTTTGCAAAATCAAACCGCGTTTTCTTTTTTTTAGTTTCTTTTTTTTATACAAAGCAAAGAGCACATACAGATAACTAGTCATACAGCCTTTTTACACTCGCCGGGAGGCGCAGAAGGCGAGTGTGGCAACAGTTTTAATACACACACAGCCATATTTTTTTTTTCTGAAAATTATTTTCTTAGTAGTTCACATGACATTCCAAATTCAAATCACATAATAACCCTTGGGCTATTAAGGATTTCCATACAACTTTAAATCCCTTGGGATTATTTTCTTGCTTTAAACGCAAGTCCTTTGATACATTATGTTGATATAATAATGCAGAGGTGTGTAAAATAAATAACCCCATCTAGTAGTCTAAAATGTCAGGATATAAAAATAAAATACCAAAATTAATCAAAAATATTTGGGATGGTAGCTGTTACCGTGACCACTAAGCTAATTTATGGAGCAGACATCATCGAAACACTTTTATGTCCGATTTAATATGTGTGCAAGCTCTTATTTATACTAGAGGTCTGACTCGATTTTTTAATAAAAAAAGAGTTAAAATGTTAGAAACATGTCGCACTGGGTATTAATATAAAAATAATAAGTTTTCATAAGTAATTACGTCAATATAATTCCTTTAAAATTAAATACGGACGAAATTCGTGCGGACGCCTTTTTGAATTTTGGGGACATGTCGTATGTTCGTGATGGCTGTTTCATATACGCTAGTATAATAGTAGTTCAGTGGCTGTGACAGATGCAATATATATTTCAGGATTTCAGATACTTTTTTTTTTTATGAATGGCATCTGTCGCAGCCACCATCCTAAATTTTACAGAGTACAATGATGATGACTTGATGACGAATAAAATTATCTAGGTACTTACAAAATAAAATAACATTTGTCCGGCCAAGATTAAACATTCTGTACCAGCTTGTAAATTATTAAATCCTAAATAGCCCATAGTACCTTTCTGTTCTGCTGTAAAAATCAAATCAAATCATATAATTTATTTGCAAAGAATTCAAGTAGGTACATTAAATTACAGATAGCTTAGTAATAAACCTTAGGTCTAAGATTTCAACCTGATACAGGTGTGCAAATATTCACATAATTCGCAGATCACGTTCTGTTTACAAATTAATTCATGGAATAAAAACAATAAAAATATTAATTTACAGAAATATAAAATATTCTTCATGCTGGACTGGGATTCTTCCATGCTGGACATGCGATAGAAAAACATAGAATGTGCCAGCTGCATCTCCTCCCGGACATGCTGTAAAAACCAGCTAAGGGATTCGAGGGTTTAAGTGTATTGAAATTTATAGGCGATGGGCTGACAACCTGTCACTATAGCAATATACATTATCATCTGTAATAACCCTCAAAACTTATCAGACGTGGCGGATCGACTTTTGTTTAGGTCGTTTTTGCTCTGCCTACCCCTCTAGGGATAAAGGCGTGATTTGTGTATGTATGTAATATGAAAAAGAAATACGACACGGCTAATTGCTAACGTCTACCATGACGTATTGAAAATAAGTGGGAAGTTATGTTTTTATTCGCTACTAGCTTTCCGCCCCGCGGTTTCACCCGCAGCTGAGGGTTTTCCCGTGGGATAGAGTTCCCGCGCTGTTCCTACCTTTAAAATTGACGGAATTTCAATACAAACTTCCATCCCCTATTAAACCCCCTTAGGGGTGGAAAATACAAAAACGCTGAAACACGTGTTCATTATTTTTAAATCTTTAGCCCAAAAACAAAATTGGAAGATCCTGTCATAAAAATTGACGGAATTTCCATACAAACTTCCATCCCCTATTTAACCCTCTTATGGATGAAAAATACAAAAATGCTGAAACACGTATAAATTATCTTTTAATCATTAGCCTAAATACAAAATTTGAAGATCCTACCTTCAAAATTGACGGATTTTCATACAAACTTCAACCCCCCTTTTTACCCATTTAGGGAGGGAAAATCCGGAAATCCTTTCTTAGTGGGAGGTTACGTTATAAGAGGAACTTGCTCTCTAAGTTTTACGATTCTAGCTTTAGTAGTTTAGGCTCTGCGTTGATGAATCAGTCAGTCAGTCAGTCAGTCAGTCAGTCAGTCAGTAAGGACAAGCGATTTTATAAGTTTAGATGAAAAAGAAATACGACACGGCTAATTGCTAACGTCTACCATGACGTATTAAAAATAAGTGGGAAGTTATGTTTTTATTCGCTATGTTGACTACTTCCTCCGTAGTTCAATTGGCAGAGCGATGGAACGGCATTCCGAAGGTCGCAGGCATATTTTATAAAATAAAATAGCATTTCGAGTGCGCAAATCCTCAAATCATGAATGAAAGGGGTTGCTCAGTCAATGACACTGAACAACTATCAGCAGGAAATTCTTCCAGGATATAAAAAAAATTGATTTCCCATACAAATTGTCTGATCGGTAGTAATTTTGTATGGAAAAGTAAATTTTTTATATTTCCTGGTGATACTTGTTCAGTTTCGTTGACTGAGTAACCCCTTTCAGTTTTCGGTTCCTGAAACATTATATTTGTGAAAATTACTCAGTTTTGTTGACTGATCAACACCTATTAGTTTGCGTACTGAATAAATACAAGAACCCAGTGTAATGAGCGGTCTAGATTGTTCAAGCTGTAAGTATAGTGCATAAGTACAGTTGGTAAGTTGAAACCCGTTAACGGTTCTGCCAGTGGGCTTTCAAGTTCAAGTTTAAGTTTCCTTTCAAGCCAATGTACAAACTTACCAACTTGAATGCAAGTTCTCTACTTATGCACTGTACTTACCACTGTCCTAATGGGCGG
>JARACY010004420.1:0-27012 GCA_029255725.1 Scrobipalpa atriplicella | reverse complement strand
GCGTTTAGAGTGGTCCTTGTAGCATTGCCGCAGCTGCCAGCAGTTCTCCCAAGGACTCCAAGGACTAGCTGGAATACAACATTTGGATATCAGTCGTTTTTCGTTGTGGCAGTCAGCTGAAAAGGTCAGAATGTCAAGCCCGGTCTTTCTTCGCTGACAGTTGATGATGTCAAAAGCCTTATTAAAAAACTCTGATCTTAGGGTAGATTTTGTCTTGTCACAGCCTATATACAACGTGTAACAGAAAGGGTATGTGTATCCTGAAGGTGAATCTGCCCATTAAACTGAAAAACTTTTCCTTTTCCTAAGTTCCTTAGGGAAAATTGTTCAGTTTCATGGGCAGATTCACACCCTTCAGGATGCACACACCCTTTCTGTTACATGTTGTATAAGATAATAGGGAATATGGAAAAACAAACTGAAGAATCATTCTAGTGGTAATAGACTTACAAAATAATAGAAACTCCAGATTCCACTTCAAGCCTCTTGATAAGTAATGGAAATCCCAACACAGGGCACATGTATTTGCAGAGGTAGCAAGTTCTTATTCACCATTGCCACCATGTAGTTATTAAACCTGTGAGAAAATAAATACATAACAGTGATATTATACAAGAAACTATAAATTTATGTTAGTGGACTAATCCAGAGGCTTCCCTGTACAGCTAAACAACCGTATTTGGACGGCTGTATACTGGCCCATATTAAAAAGAAAACAGTATAACTTAATCCACAATGTAGGTTGTGATCAGACCAGCAGAGGACTGTTTTATACAGGGTGTTAGATTAATTGCGTGCCATAGCTTAGGGGGTGTTTCAGTAACGTAAAAGGAGCTCATAAAAAATAAAAAATAAATCCAAATCAAAAAATAAAAAAAAACAATAATCGGTAGGTCTAGGTATTCATAATGATTCCCGGAGTTGCTGGCTGGCCGTCCGGCTATAATCAATCACGCGGCGCGAGTCGCTATCGACCACTGAGATAGACTCGGGCGGGCTCGGTTACAGCCGGAGCCGCTCGATGCAGCTATTGAAATCATAATAAATTTTTATTTAATTTTATTTATTGAGTTGGATTTTTTTTTAATTTTTCATGGGCTCCTTTTACGTTACTGAAACACCTCCTAATGGCACGCAATTAAATTAACACCCTGTATATCAATGGTGATCAGGAGATCCAATCTTATTCATGTTTTACAATTTTTAAGAACATAGACGGTTAATGAATTACATACATAAATACATAAACTCACGCCTTATCCTTACCAGGAAGGCAGAGCGTGAAAAGCCTCGTAAATAAAGCCTGATAACAATCAAGGGCAATTTTATATTGTAATAAGTGACAGGTTGTCAGCCCATTGCCTAAATTACAATACACTGTAACCTTTGAATCCCTTTTACTGTCTTTTACAGCACGGCCGCAAGGACGGGCAGCTGGAACATTCAATTTTTTCTATCGCTCCCAGTCCAGCATGAATGGAAAAAATTATAAATTACCTTTTAAATAATTACCTTAGTATCCTATGATATATATCTAGTTCATTGATTTCTTGTTTATGTACACACATGTGGTGTTCTGGCTGTGCTTCTCTCACTCTGTCTTGTATTGTTGACCAGTTTACCCACGCTAAGTCACTCTGCAAAGAATAATTTGTAGCATTAACCAGTGAAGACTGATAGAAAGGAATCAATCTTTGTTTAAATCTCAACCACCACTACCTCTAGTCTGGTTTGGATGAGTATTGCAAGTAAAATATATTAAAAATTAAAAATATACTTAGCACAACTAATAAAAATAGATTCTCATGTACCTAATGATTTATACTTGTCTCTTACCATACTCTTCCCAAACAGGTTTTTAAGGCAATAAAATTATATTGAAACACTCACCTCTTTAATTTTCAATGCATTCTTATAAAATAGTTTTGTGTCATAGGCAAAATATAAATGATACAATGATAAAAATAATCTCATTAACCAAATAAGTGCACACAATGTTATGAGGCACCACCTGAAAAAAAATGTAATATGAATTATCAATATTTAAGAATTTCCTCTTAAAACCTAGTCAAGTCTACTGAAAAGTTTAAATATCAGTGAGTGTAATAAAAACTGGCCCAGAGGTGGGTATGAACATAATTATAATGGGTACTAGTTAACTACAGAGTATTTTGATTGATGAAGAGTTTCCTGTCTCATATCTCAACCATAAAGATATGTGTTTGGTTTTACAAGGTCACTTTATAGTTTAAAAGTAAAGCAGCCCTTACCACTTCCAGGATATACTGTCCACACATTCAGATGATGAGATTATCACATCATGCAGACTAAGTTTCTCACTTCTGTTGGCTTGTGGATCATCTCTGAATAATTTTGGATAATTTACACAATGAACTAAAAACGTAGAGAACCACACTATAAAAATAAATTGCATCAGATAAAAAAAATCTGAAATTATCATAGGATAGAAGCCCCCTCGTACATAGTATCTGTACATTCTGGTGAAAAATGAGTCAAGGTCGTCTATGTGTGTCCATCCTCCTAGAACAATAGAAAACAACATGCATTAAGATTTCTACAACTAACAATAACATGTAAATCCTGGAGAGTATCATATATAAAATATATATCAAAGTATTTGCCAGATTATCAATATTTTGTGTTTTTCATTTAGTTAACTTATCTACTCATACAGAGGTATAATTCTATGTCAACAACAACAAACATAACTGCAGTACAAGTAAATTTATAGATAGTAAAAAATAACTATTCGCTATGATAATAAGATGATACCTAAGGTTAGCGTGCGCTATTTCGTTTTGACATTGAAAATAATTATTTGGAACAAAAATGCGCATTAGGATAACAAAGACCACGCGTGTAGGTATGTTTACTTACCTTTTGTTTGGGGGACTTTGTGGATAATAACATTGGTGGCGTCCTCATGCTCGTGGTCCAGCGTGATCATCGTCGGCGCGGCCGTGGGCTCCTCAGCCAGGCTCGCCAGTGGAGGAGTCGACTCGTTGTTTAGCGCCATGTACGTAGTAGACATATCACGTCTTACATTGAAATAGGCCATCTCTATTCACCTAAGTTCTGCACCTACACGCTTACTGCGATTCATTTATTCTAAAGAAAGCGCATAAAATATCTACACGTTCTTGACTTTGTCCCAGTAGCGTAAAATAATTTTTTTACATGAAAATCAAGGTTCGCAGATCCATACAAAGGAATTTATTTTGCAAATTTATTTGGTCATACAGAAAGGTCAAAATATGTACAGGGCGTTATGCACGATTCATTTACAACATTTTCAAGGAAACAACGAATTTTGTAAGACCCTAAAAACAATATTAAATACACACTACACACAAATGAAACGACGAAAATAAACCAACAATGAACGGACGGACGACAGAAAACGACCGATTGACAGTGTTTTTTTTTTTAATAGTCTTGGCGTGGAAACAAGTCCTTCAGCCGGACAGGGTGACACATATTGATTGTTGCCAGCTGAATAAACCAAAAGCTGCTAAAGTCTGATAAAATCATACGTTATATTATAGGGCTGCCCCCGAAACAGCAGGTCAGAAACTTCTTCTTCTTCTCTGCCTAGCCTAGTGCTGGCCGGCCTAATGCCGGGGTCGCTTTCCGACTTTTTCTACTCCACTTTGCCCGGTCGGAAAGACTATTGAATACGAACCATAAACAAAAAATATAGGTACAATACCTACCTATACAACGTGTAACAGAAAGGGTATATGCATCGAGAAATGTGTGAATCTACCCATGAAACTAAACAACTTTCCTTAAGAAACATAGGTCTAAAAAGGAAAAAAAAATTGACCTTCCATACAAAATGCATCAGCTGATTGCGCATTTAGTATGGGAAGTCAAAACTTTTTTTTTCGTTTTTCGACCTATGTTCCTTAGGGAAAGTTGTTCAGGTGAGGAGGTTGGGGGTTCCCCCAAGTAGTGCTCCATGGCCCCACACTTCCATCTAAGTAGCATAGCAATCCCCCCCCCCCCCCTACTTTCAGAACTTCAGGTGACATGACAGGCTCTCGCGTTCCTAGCGGACTCTGGGGCTTGTTTGAAATCAACCCAAAAAAGCTTATAAAAAGAAGTATGAAACGGATAAATCGGGTGATCACAAAATCAAATCACCAAAAGAGTGAAAAAGCGACCTAAAATGGATTAATCAACTCTGGCGGCGGCCACTTGGCCCATATCATTTTCTAGATTTAATGGCATTTTTAATGGATTCAAACATGTTTCACAAGCAGAATTAAAGTTCTTTATAAAATAATAAAATTACAGCCAAAGAACATAGGTAGTACGGCTGTTAAGGATCAAAATCAGGACAAAGCTTGCACTTTCGCGTGATGGGTTGAATTGGTCTCAGACTAGTTGTACACGTCCTAAGGTAACTTTTGAGATATGTTGCCCTGGTGGGTACACTCTATGGGTTTGCAGGCAGGGTCGGTTAGGTTACTATAGGAGCAATTACAGTGTATTGTAATTTAGGCAATGGGCTGACAACCTGTCACTTATTACAATATAAAATTGCCCTTGATTGTTATCAGGCTTTATTTACGAGGCTTTTCACGCTCTGCCTTCCTGGTAAGGATAAGGCGTGAGTTTATGTATTTATGTATGTAATTCATTAACCGTCTATGTTCTTAAAAATTGTAAAACATGAATAAGATTGGATCTCCTGATCACCATTGATATACAGGGTGTTAATTTAATTGCGTGCCATTAGGAGGTGTTTCAGTAACGTAAAAGGAGCCCATGAAAAATTAAAAAAAAATCCAACTCAATAAATAAAATTAAATAAAAATTTATTATGATTTCAATAGCTGCATCGAGCGGCTCCGGCTGTAACCGAGCCCGCCCGAGTCTATCTCAGTGGTCGATAGCGACTCGCGCCGCGTGATTGATTATAGCCGGACGGCCAGCCAGCAACTCCGGGAATCATTATGAATACCTAGACCTACCGATTATTGTTTTTTTTTATTTTTTGATTTGGATTTATTTTTTATTTTTTATGAGCTCCTTTTACGTTACTGAAACACCCCCTAAGCTATGGCACGCAATTAATCTAACACCCTGTATAAAACAGTCCTCTGCTGGTCTGATCACAACCTACATTGTGGATTAAGTTATACTGTTTTCTTTTTAATATGGGCCAGTATACAGCCGTCCAAATACGGTTGTTTAGCTGTACAGGGAAGCCTCTGGATTAGTCCACTAACATAAATTTATAGTTTCTTGTATAATATCACTGTTATGTATTTATTTTCTCACAGGTTTAATAACTACATGGTGGCAATGGTGAATAAGAACTTGCTACCTCTGCAAATACATGTGCCCTGTGTTGGGGATTTCCATTACTTATCAAGAGGCTTGAAGTGGAATCTGGAGTTTCTATTATTTTGTAAGTCTATTACCACTAGAATGATTCTTCAGTTTGTTTTTCCATATTCCCTATTATCTTATACAACATGTAACAGAAAGGGTGTGTGCATCCTGAAGGGTGTGAATCTGCCCATGAAACTGAACAATTTTCCCTAAGGAACTTAGGAAAAGGAAAAGTTTTTCAGTTTAATGGGCAGATTCACCTTCAGGATACACATACCCTTTCTGTTACACGTTGTATATAGGCTGTGACAAGACAAAATCTACCCTAAGATCAGAGTTTTTTAATAAGGCTTTTGACATCATCAACTGTCAGCGAAGAAAGACCGGGCTTGACATTCTGACCTTTTCAGCTGACTGCCACAACGAAAAACGACTGATATCCAAATGTTGTATTCCAGCTAGTCCTTGGAGTCCTTGGGAGAACTGCTGGCAGCTGCGGCAATGCTACAAGGACCACTCTAAACGCATGCTACTCGCGCGGCAACTGGAGCGGCAGATTCTGCTGCTGGCGCTCGTCAATCTGCTGCTCTCGCCGCTCATACAGGCCTGGCAGATCTTGTACTTTTTCTTTAACTATGCTGAGGTACGAACGAAAGGCCAACTCAAAATTGTTTTTTGGGAGTTGCATTTGCGTCTTCGCACATTACTTCGACTCAATACCGATCCAAGACTATTCCAAGGTATTATTTATACAAAATGATACTCAAATGTAGGTACTACCACTAATTAGTAGGTAATTACTGGTACTACGTGAAGCACAAGATGTAGATGGCGTGAGAAAAGATCGGAGTCAGAAATTAAGCGATAGCTACGTTTCTACCCCCTGTTCATATATTAGATATTCGTATAATCCATGCTAATATAGTTTTATAATTGCAGCTTATAAAGCGTTCCCCGGCGGCGCTAGGGCTACGCACGTGGTCTCTGTACGCGCGTGTCACGCTGCGGCATTTCAACGAACTAGAGCATGAACTTAGAGATCGACTGAACCGCGCACACAAACCCGCCACAAAGTACCTCGCCAGCTTCTCGTCGCCGATCACCACCGTCATCGCTAAGTGAGTACTTTCGACCCGTTGAACCATGGTGATGCTGAGCCACTTCAACGAGCTAGGGCATGAACCATGGAGGATAATAACCTATGGAGATAGCATGCGGGGGCAAATGCACTCACCAAACATTACCTCTTTTTATCGAATGTCATGTCGTGATTGCGTCAGCCAATAACAGCTGGAAAATTTCATCTCCCCCCTAGCCACAAAGCAGTGAGTTTTGTCTCGTCAAAAAGTATTCATGCTCACTTCATAAGTTGTGGCCTCCTTGGCATGAACTGAGGCCGCCACTAAGAACCCCGCCAGCTTCTCGTCGCCGATCACCACCATCATCGCTAAGTGAGTACTTGTCGTGTGGGTCGACTGAACGACCCGATGAACCCTGGTGATGCTGAGCCACTTCAACGAACTAGAACATGAACTGAGGGATCAGCTAAATTGAGAGAATAATAGGAAGCAGTAAAAAAGTGGGAAGGTAGTACGAGTTACAATATTTTTTCGTTAAAAAGGTGGCACCGAACCATCTTACTTGTCAAAGCACTGTGGTAATTCAGCCTGTCTTTTCACCATATTTTTCCGCGGGTATCGTAAAAGACGACTAAGGAATAAATCCAGGGAATGAGTAGAAGCGTAACATGTGAATGAAATATAACAGGTATCTCTTGCGTTTATGCATTTAGATACATGCTTATAGCGACTTTGTTCTATGATATTTATGCAAACCTACATATTTTGGTGTAACTGCGAAATACAGCCAAGCGAATGACGTCGTAAATGATAAAGTAGCTCATTCGTGTTATAATTGGGCCATGCTCTTATTATTCGTAAGTACTTAGCTTAGATAATGATATGAGATAAATGTACTTAAGAACTAATAAACTTTGTAGTTATTTCACAACTCTTCTCTTTAATAAAAAAATAAATAAATAAATAATGCTGTATGTAGGTATGTGTGTGTGCGAGTGTGTGTTTTCGTCTTTCAAGAATGAAAATCAATCAAGAAGCAACAAGCAGGTACCTACTCTGGGCCTAGAGGTAAATTATAATGCATTCAAGAATTAGTGTACTTATATATGCCCTACGGATACTGTTGTACCTTGGGATCGGCTTCTGATGCCACATATAAAGTGTCTCGCTCGATTTACTTGTAATATGCCCTACGGTAATGGAGATTATGCCTTGGGATCGGTTTCTACAACCACATAATACAATATATCATCAGTCTAAGTTAAGGGAATCCAACAAGCCCTACGGAGACTGCTTCTCCTTGGGATCGGTTTTAGATTCAACCGTACACAAGTATAGATTTTCCCCATCAATTATTAGACTGTTCTAGCAAAGATATCCTCTACCTCATCGTATGTAAGTGTTTTCAGATACCTTGTAAGTTCCATCTTGAGTTTGAAAATTGTCATGGGATATATACCAATTTTTCCATTGATCTTATTATAAATGAAAGGGGCCTGGGACGCAAATTGTCGCTGAGCAAAGACTGTATGACAGGGGTGAGCAGGGGCGACTATGTCATTTCTTCTTCTGTTTTGTTCATGGTAGAAGAAAATAATGGTTTTGTTTACACTGGTCAAAGGGTAGACTCTTATGATATTTATAAATGATGACAGTATTAATATTTGAGAACGATTGCTTTATTCTATGAGTGAAGATGTTAATTAATTAAACATAGTTTAATTAACAACTACAACTTACTAGCCTAGCGGAAGATGCATGCGAATTACGAACTTATATCTATTATATATTCTGTGCTTATATTGAGGATTTTAAATTGGTGTAGTACCGTACGTTGTATATTTTTGGCAGAAATCCCAAAAGAAATAGTAGTGTGTAATTATGACGCGTGGGTCGAATGTGTCACATTTAGATTTGTTGCTATTTCAGTATTGTTTGACCTTGTTGTTGAATTCTAAGGTCGTTTTATTTTTAATAAGGTTATCTACTTCAATGTTAATGAAAAACTAAAGATGATCATAAGTTCCTTATCTAATATGCTAGCTGATTACCTACGATTATGAATCATCCTTTAATTTTTTTTTATCGTATGGCATTATTTGCTGCGAGGTCCAGAGGACAGGTGCAGCAGCCCGATTTGTTGCACCTGTAGCACCACCCGGGGTCACGTGTAGGGTTTTTAAGGTAACTCCTACAGACGTGGAGCAACATCGACCTGTAACGACCACTATTAGAAACAGTGACCGAGACCGACGGCTTAACGTGCCTTCCGAAGCACGGAATCCGTTATCTTCTAGACAATCCGGTAGATTCAGCCTGCATTGTCCTAACCAAACTGTGGAAAATCTCACCAAGTGAGAAATAGATAAATATCAACTTTGTCCCCCCCCCGCCCCCGCCCCTGGGAATCGAACCCAGGACCTCCGGATCGTGAACCCATGGTTCAGACCACTAGACCACGAAGGCAGTTATCCCCGGAAATGCCTTATCTTCTTATGAAAGTGGTAGCGACGTGGGAGTGTGTATTGAGATGATGATGGGAGATTTATTTGTTATCATTTTATGCTTTACTTCTATATAAAAATATTAATCTGCGAGTTGCTCTATATAGGTAAGCTTACCTGTATAGACAGACATTAAGTAATAATAAACGTGCAGGACTGGGAGTGATAGAAAAAACATAGAATGTGCCAGCTGCATCTCATCCGAAAACTGGGCATGCTGTAAAAACCAGCTAAGGGATTCGAGGGTTTCAGTGAATTGCAATTTAGGCGATGGGCTGACAACCCGTCACTATAGAAATATACATAATCATCTGTTGAATTACCCTCAAAACTTCTCAGCCGTGGCGGAATGACCTTTGTTTACATATTTTTTGCTCTGCCTACCCCATTAGGGATAAAGGCGTGATTTATGTATGTATGCATGCATGAATAATATCAACTAGCTAAAGGAGCGTTACTCCTTACTGTTTACCTCGTATTCTCTGCAAGTGCTAGTGCATAATGTCTATGTGGAAAAGGTTCCTCTTATCGGGTGGGTTTTCGAGTCGATGAACGACCCGACGAGCCCTGGTGTCAAAGTTTTTAAACCGCCTATTAGTAACAGCCAATGGCCTCTGACACTGATAAGCTAATGTATGATAGCGTTGTCGGACTCGCATGGAACCGCTATATTTATTTAGTGTAGCAAACATAATGTAGGTACAACAGATATACTGCAATCTGGAAGAAACTGTCGTCATCTTATTTGTAACGGATTTCAGTTTTGTCTGTGGTTTTGTTTTATTTATTTTGATTTTCCCTTTCTTCGGTCCCTTTCTGGGGCCCTGGCCGCGGGAGACTAAAGGTGTTGTTCGTCTCAATTTGAATTTGAAATTAATGTTGTTCTACCTCCATCTATTTCTTAGTTTCCTAGTACATAAATATTATAAATGTAAACTCAATAGATAAGCAGATCTGGCCGGTCGCCAACTGAGTGAGCCTATATTATATTATAATCTACATTTTCTTTTCTATCTTTTTACAAATTGTTTCTCAACTTTTACTAAATGACTAGCACAAAAAAAAAAAATTTCAAAGGTGGCTTACTCGGTGGAAACGCACACTGTATCTCGGCAAACAATGGACGTAGGGAGCTCTAGTTTGATTTAATTTGTATCAAATTAAGTAATCCTATACTATTATAAAAGTGAAAGTAGGCAAGTTTGTGACGCTTTTACTCAAAAACTACTCAACCGATCATCATGAAACTTGGCACACATATATAGGCTAGATCCTAGATTAAACAACATATAGAAAAATCTTAGTTACATGCGCGTTTCCGATGATCGATGAACATATTGACTGGCCTTTGGTTTCTGTCCTCTAGTATAAATTATGAAATTTAAAAATTATTTAGGTACCTACGCCGTGTGGGTCTTCCCACGTTCATATTTAAGCGCGTTTTTTTTTTGCTTTTTATAATAAGCCAATACCAGTAAAACTCCATGTGAGAATAAGTAATAGAAATAGAAGAGTAGGTATACGGGGTGTAAGGGACAGCTTCCCGCAAACTGATAGGGGTTGCTCAGTCAATGAAACCGAACAACTTAAGCCAGGATTTTTTTTCAGGAAATGAAAAGACAAACACAATTACCTGGTGAAAGTTGTTCAGTTGCGTTGACTGAACAACCCCTATCAGTTTGCGGGAAGCTGTCCCTTACATCCGGTATTGAAACGTTAAACGAGCGAAGCGTTTTTTTTTTTGCTAACGTAGGCAAAATACCTACCGGAACTCCATGTGCAAATAAGTAATAGAAGACGAAGCGAGCGCAATATTTATTTTTTTGTTCGGGCAGGCAACTATAGTATTTTTATCTCACGACTGCCGTTTTGCCATGCTTATGTGTATAAATGTACCTCTACATTATACCCACACAGAGCGCATGTCTGTACGCCGAGCGGCAGTCCTGAGATAAAACAATTGTAGGTACGTACTAATCTGCGCGAGTGAGTTGTTAAACCTTGGTGCCTGGCACCTGCATTGAGTTTTCCCTTTGAAACCCTCAAATACCGTCCTACCCCTGACCCTTTTCAAAATGTCGGCGCGCGATTAAACCTAGGTCAACTGGAAGAATATTTCAAAACCCGCTATACATATAGATGTTACCGCAGCATTATTACACAATAGCCTTCGCATACTCTAATTACTTAGCACGATAAGTTTTGGGGAGAATATAAATGCGGTAATTAGTAAACCACCTAATATTTCGCTTCAACTTGCCAATATGGCAGCTTTTAGTTACAATTTAATTTTTGTTACAATTCTGTGTTACCTGCTTTTAACTTCTTCAAATAATATAACTAGTGGAGTTTCCGAGGCATATAACACTGTTAGAAATACATTGGGCCTTGGCTCAAGACGATGCATTTTACCAGAGGCACTTTGTGTCGATGAAGTTAGAAAAACATTAGAAGACTTTTTGAGACAGGACCAAACCTTAAGGATTTCCTGGAAAAGTACAGAATTGGGGAGAAAAATGAGGACAAGCATTTGACAATCAATCAGCTACTTGCAAAGTACGGGTACAAGCTGCAAACATTTACAGTTGAAACTGAAGATGGTTACGTTATTACTATATACAGAATTCCGGGAAAAGGAGATCCTGTATTGATCGTGCACGGCATTTTGAACAGCGCCATTGATTGGTTCACCATCGGTCGGGAGAACGGTCTACCGTACCTGCTGGCAGATGGAGGATATGATGTGTGGCTGCTCAACGCTCGCGGCACGATTGAAGCATCACAGGGTCACACACGGTTGACTCTGCCACGGGACGCCAAACAGTACTGGGACTTCTCCTGGGATGAGATCGGCCGCTATGACTTACCTGCTACGATCGATCTTGTACTTAATGAAACTGGCAAAACCAATCTGAGGTATGTCGGGCACTCTCAGGGTACCACAAGTTTCTACGTAATGGCCTCGGAACGACCAGAATATAACGAGAAAATATCACTGATGATATCGCTCGCTCCTATTGCGTGGACGTCCCATATGATCAGCCCACCGCTCAGACTCATCGCCCCTCCATTAGACCTGTTTTCAGGCGTTATTCGCAACATCATTGGTTTTGACAAGCTTGATGCTAAGAACCCTCTTATAAAACTTGTGACTGACCAAATCTGCGGCACATCGGAGGTGGCTACTCTCGTCTGCGGAAATATAATCTTCTCATTTTTTGGATTTGATTACGATCAGGTGAACGCAACCCAATACCCTGTCATATTCGGACACACACCAAGCTCAGTGTCCTCAAAACAGCTGATTCACTACGCCCAAGGAATCAATTCGGGAAAGTTCAGAAGGTACGATTACGGTCCATTACAGAACATGGCTACATACGGCTCCGAGCTGCCCCCAGACTACCCAGTGGAAAAGATCAGCACTCCAGTGGCGTTATTCTACAGGAAGAAAAGCGACTGGGTGTCAGTTTACGAAGATATTCTTATCTTGAAGAGCAAACTACCGAATGTTGTGGATTTCTACGAAGTTCCCTTTGAGAATTGGTGTCACACGGATCATTTATGGGCTAAGGATGTAAAAGTATTAGTATACGATAGAGTGTTGGAGTCATTCATGGAAATACATTAAAGTATTTTATTTATTAAAAATACCTACAAATATGTAGGTACTTATAAATAAAGAAATAGTAATATATTACTACTTTGTTTGTGTCCTACTAAAATAATTTGTTCCGCTCGTGTAAGTAAATGTGTGCAAATAATGGTGCGGTAAGGTAACATCCAAGGTAATCTATATTATGGGCCTTGAATGTGCCTTGAATCATCCTACGATTAGCAAATTATTAATAGTTTTGAATATTTATTGTTATAAGTACATTCGTAGTTGTTGCGAAGTTTAACGTTTCTATTATAATATCGTAGGGACAATGACAATCTAGAGCATCTAATAGTGACTGGGAAGCAGGGACCGGAAGCGATAACCGTAGCATCTATGTAGGGACAATGACAATCTAGAGCGTCTGATAGTGACTGAGAAGCAGGGACCGGAAGCGATACCGTAGCATCTATGTAGGGACAATGACAATCTAGAGCGTCTGATAGTGACTAGGAAGTAGGGACCGGAAGCGATAACCGTAGCATCTATGTAGGGACAATGACAATCTAGAGCGTCTGATAGTGACTAGGAAGTAGGGACCGGAAGCGATAACCGTAGCATCTATGTAGGGACAAAGACAATCTAGAGCGTCTGATAGTGACTGGGAAGCAGGGACCGGAAGCGATAACCGTAGCATCTATGTAGGGACAATGACAATCTAGAGCGTCTGATAGTGACTGAGAAGCAGGGACCGGAAGCGATAACCGTAGCATCTATGTAGGGACAATGACAATCTAGAGCGTCTGATAGTGACTGGGAAGCAGGGACCAGAAGCGATAACCGTATCATTATGTTTTAGCAAGTATGTTAGTTTTATATAATAAAAAAATATTTGATAAAATACCTCTATGATACGTTATCCTATCAACTGAGTAACGTATCATAATGACAGCTCTGTTATACTACGGCTGTAAAATTAGTTTAACTAACGTTACGCGTAAATACCTGTGCCCTGATAATCATCCTATCCGTTACCCTATCCTATCCGATATGTTAGCGGTAAAAAGTTGCCTTTATCGGCGGCGCGTCTTTCATTCCGGTTTGATTCACCCCCGCGCGCACGCGCAACGGCTCTCAGTATAGCGCTATCATTATACCTTATGAACTAGTTATAGTTACTATTATAGTAATAAGCAAGTTCACCGGTTCCCCATCCTGCTTCTTCTTCTCGAAGAGCCGCAAATAGTACAGCAGGAACACCACTGGTATCGCCAGACCTAAGACTGCAAAGGGGTGGAAGCAATGGAAGCGAAAGGAGGGAGAGTAGGTGTGGGAAGGACGGAAGGGTCGCTAGGTACTTACGGGAGAGGCGGGAGTTTTGTACTATTGTCAAAAGTTTTAGTTATATGTCTTATGTAAATAATTCTTTAATATTTAAGTGTTTTTTAATATTTAGTTTAAGCTCTTGATTTTTGTCTTGCCTTGTATAACGCATTAGGTTACGTCCTGTAATGTTTTAAATTGTAAATATAAATATAAACAATACAGGGGGACGGGAGAAACAGAAGGAACGGGAGAGACGAGATAGGAGAGATACGAGGGACGGAAGGATATATCATATTTGTGGCGCTGCTTTTCCGGGCACGACGACGTCTGCCGGGGCCACTAGTGTGTACATATGACTATGACTGTTTGTTTATCCAGGAATGTTGGATGTAACATAACATTAATACATAAAAAAGCGAAACCGCGGTACTAAATGCAAGGTCACGTTCACGTCTAGTGAAATCCTACTAATATTATAAATGTGAAAGTTTAGATGTTTGTTACTCTTATTGTTACTCATCCTACTTCCTAACTTATTATTACTAATCCTACTAATAAATGCGAAAGTTTGGATGTTTGAATGTGAAATGTACTCAATAACGCGTCAAACACTGGACGGATCGGGTTGAAACTTAGCCCACATAATAGATTAAATCCTGAAATTGGACATAGGCTACTTTTCACTAAGGGAAAACCTTAATTTCCACGAAAAAACTCATTTAACGCGGGTAAAACTGCGGGCGGAAAGCTAGTATTTTCATATTTTTAAAAAAATTATCGGCTGCTGTGTATTCAATTAATTGATTTACATGAATGATTCTGTGTTCACAAATGCGTGTTTGTGTATTCAGAAATGTGGTATTCCTGTCTGCGAGCGTGCTGGGCGTGCTGGTGGTACTGTCCGTGTACGACGAGGATGTGCTGACAGTGGAACACGTGCTCACCATCATCACCATACTCGGCTGCGTGCTAGCTGGTGCCAGGTTAGTACTTTAACATACGGGGTGTAAGGGACATATTCTCGCAAACTGATACGGGGTTTGTTCAGTCATCGAAACTGAACAACTTTTATCAGGAAATCTTTAGGGAAATGACTGCCAATATGGCTGCCAATTATGCATTTTTATCCGCACTCCTTGCACAGTACCTACAATAGGATCGACCGGAATAAAAACTCCTTGTATAATTGCGTGATAGATCTTTGGCTGCCAATGCCATATTTTTGATAGTTCTCCCAACATGCAGTGCTCCCGCTCAAGTTCATTATAAGTGTGGTACTATATCTCTGCAGTTATAGGTAGTCAGCCCGTCGCCTGAATGGCAATATACGAGAATTTTCAGCTCTGTTTACTGAGTTATAATTTATACATACATACATACATAAAATCACGCCTGTATCCCTAATGGGGTAGGCAGAGCAAAAACGACCTAAACATAGGTTGTTCCGCCACGTCTGACAAGTTTCGAGGGCTAATACAGATGATGATTATGTATATTGCTATAGTGACGGGTTGTCAGCCCATCGCCTAAATTGCAATACACTGAAACCCTCGATTCCCTTAGCTGATTTTTACAGCATGCACGGGAGGAGATGCAGCTGGCACATTCTACGTTTTTTCTATCACTCCCAGTCCAGCATGGAAGCATTTACATATAATTTATAAGCCAGGTAAAAGGCATACGGTTTGACGCTTTTGTTTAATTGCAGAGCGCTGATCGGTTCCGAAGAGCGTCTAGGCGGCGGGTGCACGGGCCCGGCGCGGGGAGAGGAGCTATTCATCCAGGTGCTCGGGCACGTGCACTACTTGCCCGCAGCGTGGCGCGGCCGGGCGCACACCAAGGACGTCGCCGAGCACTTCCAGCAGCTGTTCCAGTTCAGAGCGGTGAGTGTAGCTACAAGGCGGCGTGGGCGGACCCGGACCGGTTTTCATACAGAAAGTTTTGGTATTTTTCTTAATTTTCATAGTATTAAATATCTTAGGATGAACGTTTAGTAACCTTTCGTGTACAAGTCAGACGCGTACTTGATAGTTTTATACAGTTTCATAATCAAAACGACCAGCATCGTTGATACAGTAGTTTTCACGTCTGTACCTAAGTCTTACTTGTAGTTGTGCGTACAGACTCGTGTCCTTGTATGCGTAACTCAATAACTACAGATTTACCATGCCGAGCTCACGCAAACTAAGGTAATGTGCGTGTGTAGTCGTGAGATAAAACATAATATGTTCTAATTTCATAAAGATGAAAAGTAATAAATCAAAAATTAGGAATGCTGTTCCATCGCTCTGCCAATTAAGTTACATAATATAGGTGGCGCATTTAAACTTGCCACTTATTTTAACACGTAATTTTGGACGTTAGCGACATTTAGCCGTGTGAACCATGTGTTTGTTTCCCAGGTGTACATCCTGTTTGAGCTGCTGAGTCCGTTGCTGTGTCCGCTGGTACTGCTGTCGCTGCGCACGCGCGCGCTCGACATCGTCGACTTCTACCGCAACTTCACCGTCAGCGTGCTGGGCATCGGCGACGTCTGCTCCTTCGCACAGGTATGTTATTGTCCTGTAATGCCAAAGTTTGGATGTTTGAATGTTTAAATGGATGTTTCCATTGTTACTCAACCACGCTTCAACCATTAGACCTACTTACTGAGTTACATTCTGGAGTAGGACATATGATACCGCAGGTGAAGCTATAAAAACATACATATGGTATGGTGTGTGAATGTCTGTGGTTAGACATGGTGCAGGACGGCAGAGTGTGGAATTGGGTCTCTATGGATGATTGTATGATTTCCGAACGTTGAAGGCTATTTTTTTTTTTAGATTTGTTAATTGATGTTCTCTGGTTTAATAATCTTTTTTTTCTATCAGCTGGACATTCGACGACACGGGCATCCGGACTGGCAAACTCCCGGCAAATATGGTGAAAAGGTTAAAGGTAAGATCATTATTTGATTTTGTATGAAAATATATTATGTAAGTAATTTCTAATTAAGTAAGTACAAATTGGTAATAAAAATTTCATTGCACACATAAGGAAAAATATTACAAGAAACAACCTTAACCGATTCCCTATCCCGCTCAGAAAACAATAGAAAATCAATTGTTATGTCATATTATTCATGGGACAGGGAACCTGTTAAAATGAATGCGTACAACGGTGGTATAGCTACCGCGTAGTAACCACCTTAAAAGATTACTCGTGCAGTTTTCAGCTGTCTCTCAAAAACAAAACAAAACCATTTATTTTCTTTAAGTTTTTTTTTTTTTTCAATTTACTTATTAATTACCAATTTGCTTACATATCTATCGTAAAAAGTGCGTGATACTTAGATAAACGGAACAAGTGGAATTTTAAACAAACCTAGAAAATCTTCAAGCGAGACAGCAGCAAATCGTAAATTGGATCAAATCTTACCTCGAAAATAGAACTCAATGCGTTGAAACTACATGTTATTGTCCTGATTCTAAGACGGTTCAAACTTTTCGATCTTCTTTCATGTTAAATAAATTTGGCGTTCTACAGGGCAGCATACTTGGGCCCTTGTTGTGCTTACTTTATATTAATTATATGCCTGAACATCTTTCTCATAAATGTGTATTATTCGCTGATGATACCTAGCAGTATCCTTATTGAAGGTTATAATGGACCTACATTTAATTTTGAAATTGAAAAGGCTTTGAGTGAAGCAATAGACTGGCTGAACAATAATAATTTAAAAATAAATCTTAACAAGAGAAAATATATGCAATTCCACACAGATCGCAGTAGTGCACAAATATTAAATGTTATATATAAAGATACAGTATTAGAAAAAGTCAGTAAAATAAGATTCCTAGGTCTTAATTTAGATTCCCATTGTAATTGGAAAGAACACGTGAAAAATGTTTTTTACAAGAATTAATCAATTCGTATATGCGTTACATAAATTAAGTCAAGTAGTATCCGTACAAACAGCGATAGTCGTAGTTATACGTTATGGAATCGTTTTATGGGGTAATTCCACGGATTTCCAAGATGTATTCTTAATGCAATTACGCTGTATTAGAGCTATTTTTCTTTAAACAAAATAATATTTTACCAGCAGCATGTATATATTTTTACATATCTCATGCTCAGTAAGTGGTTCATACAACCCTAAAACCCGGGATGTAAGTGGTACTTTGCATCATAGGTTTTGAAACCTATGCTGCAAAGTAATTTGAATAAGGAACTGTCAAATTGCAAGAAAAAAAAAGTTGATAGCCTTATTTCAAACACACGGAATCGGATGATTAATCGAATCGGAATCGATTTTAAAACAAATTCTATTCGAATTTATTTAAATATCGAACTGGCCAGTACTAAATATGACGCATAGAGTCACGGAATAAGGCCATAAAAATGTAAACATAGGATTATGAAAATTATGAAATTTTTACTCTGTGGTTTTTATAACATATTTATAACCTCAAAACTTGAGTTTGTCGATTTATTACTTAGCATTTTATTATAAAACATTAACAAATTAAACAGTCAGTATACTTAACAAAATGTCTACTTGCAAATTAGATAATTTTTCTTACGCGAATGCATATATTTGTGATGGTTAAATTCGCTCATAGTGAGTTGGTATTGCCTACTGTTTCGTCGTAATTTCATGTTTTAATTTTCTTATATTTTCCCATAATTTTAACTTATCTTTCATTCGATATGTAAAGCATAGTGCTTACCTCATGGTGTAAGTCATCAAATGCATACTTACCATTAGCGCCCTCGCTGCGCTCGGGCGCCAAAACCTCGTATGCATTTGATGACTTACATCCTTTGGTTAGCAATATACTATTGTCGTTTTATGTTCATTCATTCTTAACCATTACCCTAATCTGTGGCAATGTTCGGCAGGCTCCAACACCCAGTACAACCAAGGCGAGGGCGGCAAGACGGAGCTATCTCTGGTGGCGTTCTCGTGCCGGCACCCCGGCTGGCAGCCCGCCGAGCGCTCTCAGCGGCACTTCCTGCGCTCGCTGCGGCAGAGCGTGCACCACGCCGCGCCCGCCACCAACCCGCTCGTGAGTATACTACACACGGGGCTGCAGTGTTCTCAACCCGCTCGTGAGTATACTACACACGGGGCTGCAGTGTTCTCAACCCGCTCGTGAGTATACTACACACGGGGCTGCAGTGTTCTCAACCCGCTCGTGAGTATACTACACACGGGGCTGCAGTGTTCTCAACCCGCTCGTGAGTATACTACACACGGGGCTGCAGTGTTCTCAACCCGCTCGTGAGTATACTACACACGGGGCTGCAGTGTTCTCAACCCGCTCGTGAGTATACTACACACGGGGCTGCAGGTGTCGTCGTGAACACTGAAACTGTAGTTTGATTTCAATTTCAAACTGTTGTACTGCAATTGTATAGGCTGTAATCTTCCCGCAAACTAATAGAGGTTGCTCAATACACGATATTGAAAATCAATTAAATGAAAAAATAAAATTGGCTACCCCATGCAAATTGTCGTGGTGGTTCGTTTTGTATGAGAAAACTGATTGTTTGTCCTGAAAGACTTTCATGGTTTAAAGTTGCTCAGTTTCTTTGACTAAGCAACCGCTATCGGTTTGCGGGAAGCTGCCCTTAACACCCGGTATATTTTTTTTAATTGTAACCTATAACGAACTGTTATCTATTTCAGAAACAAACAATGCTGGGCTCGTACATTCAGCAAAGTATATTCGGCACAAACACTCCATTGCCAGCGGTACTTTCCTTCTACCAACACCAGAGGGAGCCACAGTTCAGACTACCGGTATGTTACTTTTCCGATAAACTATGTATAAAATATTGAAAATTTAATTTATCATTTTTAGTTGAGAGAGTGACAACGCTATCTTAAAATTAGTTAAGAAATGTTGCGGCCAGAATCGTCAGCATTGCATTGTTAATCGGCAGTACAGCGTAACCTTTAAGTCCATTTAGAAAACAGAAAAGGGTGGTATTATAAACGGATTTATCGCTCGATATTTTGGTATAATATGTCATTTAATATTTATAATTAAATATTAATATACTGTACATATTATGTAAAAATCTAGATGGTCAAGCACCGCCTATGGCTAGTTTTTAGTGCGCTTAATATTTTTTAATAACAAATACAGGATATGGACGAGACGAGCGACGAAGAGGAAGGCGAAACGTCGACCACCAACACGACCGCGCGGAGGTCCAAGGACGTCGACGATGGGGCTCGCGGGCGTGAGCTCGGCAGTGGGGGCCAGCGCCCTGGGGCTGGAGTCACCCGGCGCCGCGCCGCCGCCCGACGAGGCGCGGGACATGTCCGTCAGCACGCTGCACCTCTACGACCTGCACCTGTCCCAGGTAAACACGGGGTGTAAGGGGACAGCATCATGCAAATCATATAGAGCAGGCGCTAGCATAGGATATGAGTTCGTTTACAAAAATTTGGCACCCTTATTATTAGTTCTGATACTAGTTACGAAGATCCTAGAGCACATCCATATTGATGTTTCCAATAAGTACTGTTGTGGTACATTTTAACGCTGGTGGTTCACGCCGAAATTCACAACTTAGCCGCATAAAGGGGTACAGTTAAGGGCCATTTCGATTATTATAGCTTAAAAATAATTAATACTGATTTTCATAACTCTACCCCCTATGCGGCTAAGTTAGGCGTACCGCGAGGACTATTTTCCAGCCATGTTGTTATTTTTTCTTCATAAACCAGTGGAGTGAAAAAACCCTAATGAAAAAACTCCACGAGCTTATTCTAAAAACATACCATATATGATATTTTTGAGCCAGTTTGTTTCTAAGATGATAAATCTGTTGCAGGCCGGCCCCAACGTGTCGTGTTGTACGAACAACTGCAGCGAGCGTTCACGCGGCGACGGGCGCTGGGCGAGCGGCGAGGACACGCCCCTCCTGCCCCGCCCATAACCCCGGCCCGCCCCCGCCCGCGCCCCCCAGCACCCGGTGTGGGTTTAGCACGACAAACACCTACTACCGAACACATCTCAACTTTTATAACAGATCATAGCAAAGAAAAAAAAAAACGCAGACGAAAAATCACGCAGCTGACACTAGACCGGCAACTTTTTATTATTTGTGATAGATAACGGCATTCGTAAGAAACGAACAGTTTTGGAATTATAACTGTCTTCCATATACCATATGAAATGGTTGAACATTTTGATGCCATGTAGAAATAATATGAGATTAACACGAATTATGATGCCATCATTTATGAAATATTCTCATCTCGACTATTCTAAATCAACGCGGGTCACATTTTCTTCACATCTGTTATAACAGATCTGTTAAAAAAAGTTTAGATGTTTATCGGCAATATCAAAGCCACTGACTGTTTAATTTGTTAATGTTTTTATAATAAAATGCTAAGTAATAAATCGACAAACTCAAGTTTTGAGGTTATAAATATGTTATAAAAACCACAGAGTAAAAATTTCATAATTTTCATAATCCTATGTTTACATTTTTATGGCCTTATTCCGTGACTCTATGCGTCATATTTAGTACTGGCCAGTTCGATATTTAAATAAATTCGAATAGAATTTGTTTTAAAATCGATTCCGATTCGATTAATCATCCGATTCCGTGTGTTTGAAATAAGGCTATCAACTTTTTTTTTCTTGCAATTTGACAGTTCCTTATTCAAATTACTTTGCAGCATAGGTTTCAAACCTATGATGCAAAGTACCACTTACATCCCGGGTTTTAGGGTTGTATGAACCACTTACTGAGCATGAGATATGTAAAAATATATACATGCTGCTGGTAAAATATTATTTTGTTTAAAGAAAAATAGCTCTAATACAGCGTAATTGCATTAAGAATACATCTTGGAAATCCGTGGAATTACCCCATAAAACGATTCCATAACGTATAACTACGACTATCGCTGTTTGTACGGATACTACTTGACTTAATTTATGTAACGCATATACGAATTGATTAATTCTTGTAAAAAACATTTTTCACGTGTTCTTTCCAATTACAATGGGAATCTAAATTAAGACCTAGGAATCTTATTTTACTGACTTTTTCTAATACTGTATCTTTATATATAACATTTAATATTTGTGCACTACTGCGATCTGTGTGGAATTGCATATATTTTCTCTTGTTAAGATTTATTTTTAAATTATTATTGTTCAGCCAGTCTATTGCTTCACTCAAGCCTTTTCAATTTCAAAATTAAATGTAGGTCCATTATAACCTTCAATAAGGATACTGCTAGGTATCATCAGCGAATAATACACATTTATGAGAAAGATGTTCAGGCATATAATTAATATAAAGTAAGCACAACAAGGGCCCAAGTATGCTGCCCTGTAGAACGCCAAATTTATTTAACATGAAAGAAGATCGAAAAGTTTGAACCGTCTTAGAATCAGGACATAACATGTAGTTTCAACGCATTGAGTTCTATTTTCGAGGTAAGATTTGATCCAATTTACGATTTGCTGCTGTCTCGCTTGAAGATTTCTAGGTTTGTTTAAAATTCCACTTGTTCCGTTTATCTAAGTATCACGCACTTTTTACGATAGATATGTAAGCAAATTGGTAATTAATAAGTAAATTGAAAAAAAAAAAAAACTTAAAGAAAATAAATGGTTTTGTTTTGTTTTTGAGAGACAGCTGAAAACTGCACGAGTAATCTTTTAAGGTGGTTACTACGCGGTAGCTATACCACCGTTGTACGCATTCATTTTAACAGGTTCCCTGTCCCATGAATAATATGACATAACAATTGATTTTCTATTGTTTTCTGAGCGGGATAGGGAATCGGTTAAGGTTGTTTCTTGTAATATTTTTCCTTATGTGTGCAATGAAATTTTTATTACCAATTTGTACTTACTTAATTAGAAATTACTTACATAATATATTTTCATACAAAATCAAATAATGATCTTACCTTTAACCTTTTCACCATATTTGCCGGGAGTTTGCCAGTCCGGATGAGAATATTTCATAAATGATGGCATCATAATTCGTGTTAATCTCATATTATTTCTACATGGCATCAAAATGTTCAACCATTTCATATGGTATATGGAAGACAGTTATAATTCCAAAACTGTTCGTTTCTTACGAATGCCGTTATCTATCACAAATAATAAAAAGTTGCCGGTCTAGTGTCAGCTGCGTGATTTTTCGTCTGCGTTTTTTTTTTTCTTTGCTATGATCTGTTATAAAAGTTGAGATGTGTTCGGTAGTAGGTGTTTGTCGTGCTAAACCCACACCGGGTGCTGGGGGGCGCGGGCGGGGGCGGGCCGGGGTTATGGGCGGGGCAGGAGGGGCGTGTCCTCGCCGCTCGCCCAGCGCCCGTCGCCGCGTGAACGCTCGCTGCAGTTGTTCGTACAACACGACACGTTGGGGCCGGCCTGCAACAGATTTATCATCTTAGAAACAAACTGGCTCAAAAATATCATATATGGTATGTTTTTAGAATAAGCTCGTGGAGTTTTTTCATTAGGGTTTTTTCACTCCACTGGTTTATGAAGAAAAAATAACAACATGGCTGGAAAATAGTCCTCGCGGTACGCCTAACTTAGCCGCATAGGGGGTAGAGTTATGAAAATCAGTATTAATTATTTTTAAGCTATAATAATCGAAATGGCCCTTAACTGTACCCCTTATGCGGCTAAGTTGTGAATTTCGGCGTGAACCACCAGCGTTAAAATGTACCACAACAGTACTTATTGGAAACATCAATATGGATGTGCTCTAGGATCTTCGTAACTAGTATCAGAACTAATAATAAGGGTGCCAAATTTTTGTAAACGAACTCATATCCTATGCTAGCGCCTGCTCTATATGATTTGCATGATGCTGTCCCCTTACACCCCGTGTTTACCTGGGACAGGTGCAGGTCGTAGAGGTGCAGCGTGCTGACGGACATGTCCCGCGCCTCGTCGGGCGGCGGCGCGGCGCCGGGTGACTCCAGCCCCAGGGCGCTGGCCCCCACTGCCGAGCTCACGCCCGCGAGCCCCATCGTCGACGTCCTTGGACTCCGCGCGGTCGTGTTGGTGGTCGACGTTTCGCCTTCCTCTTCGTCGCTCGTCTCGTCCATATCCTGTATTTGTTATTAAAAAATATTAAGCGCACTAAAAACTAGCCATAGGCGGTGCTTGACCATCTAGATTTTTACATAATATGTACAGTATATTAATATTTAATTATAAATATTAAATGACATATTATACCAAAATATCGAGCGATAAATCCGTTTATAATACCACCCTTTTCTGTTTTCTAAATGGACTTAAAGGTTACGCTGTACTGCCGATTAACAATGCAATGCTGACGATTCTGGCCGCAACATTTCTTAACTAATTTTAAGATAGCGTTGTCACTCTCTCAACTAAAAATGATAAATTAAATTTTCAATATTTTATACATAGTTTATCGGAAAAGTAACATACCGGTAGTCTGAACTGTGGCTCCCTCTGGTGTTGGTAGAAGGAAAGTACCGCTGGCAATGGAGTGTTTGTGCCGAATATACTTTGCTGAATGTACGAGCCCAGCATTGTTTGTTTCTGAAATAGATAACAGTTCGTTATAGGTTACAATTAAAAAAAATATACCGGGTGTTAAGGGCAGCTTCCCGCAAACCGATAGCGGTTGCTTAGTCAAAGAAACTGAGCAACTTTAAACCATGAAAGTCTTTCAGGACAAACAATCAGTTTTCTCATACAAAACGAACCACCACGACAATTTGCATGGGGTAGCCAATTTTATTTTTTCATTTAATTGATTTTCAATATCGTGTATTGAGCAACCTCTATTAGTTTGCGGGAAGATTACAGCCTATACAATTGCAGTACAACAGTTTGAAATTGAAATCAAACTACAGTTTCAGTGTTCACGACGACACCTGCAGCCCCGTGTGTAGTATACTCACGAGCGGGTTGAGAACACTGCAGCCCCGTGTGTAGTATAACTCACGAGCGGGTTGAGAACACTGCAGCCCCGTGTGTAGTATACTCACGAGCGGGTTGAGAACACTGCAGCCCCGTGTGTAGTATACTCACGAGCGGGTTGAGAACACTGCAGCCCCGTGTGTAGTATACTCACGAGCGGGTTGAGAACACTGCAGCCCCGTGTGTAGTATACTCACGAGCGGGTTGAGAACACTGCAGCCCCGTGTGTAGTATACTCACGAGCGGGTTGGTGGCGGGCGCGGCGTGGTGCACGCTCTGCCGCAGCGAGCGCAGGAAGTGCCGCTGAGAGCGCTCGGCGGGCTGCCAGCCGGGGTGCCGGCACGAGAACGCCACCAGAGATAGCTCCGTCTTGCCGCCCTCGCCTTGGTTGTACTGGGTGTTGGAGCCTGCCGAACATTGCCACAGATTAGGGTAATGGTTAAGAATGTAATGAACATAAAACGACAATAGTATATTGCTAACCAAAGGATGTAAGTCATCAAATGCATACGAGGTTTTTGGCGCCCGAGCGCAGCGAGGGCGCTAATGGTACGAGTATGCATTTGATGACTTACACCATGAGGTAAGCACTATGCTTTACATATCGAATGAAAGATAAGTTAAAATTATGGGAAAATATAAGAAAATTAAAACATGAAATTACGACGAAACAGTAGGCAATACCAACTCACTATGAGCGAATTTAACCATCACAAATATATGCATTCGCGTAAGAAAAATTATCTAATTTGCAAGTAGACATTTTGTTAAGTATACTGACTGTTTAATTTGTTAATGTTTATAATAAAATGCTAAGTAATAAATCGACAAACTCAAGTTTTGAGGTTATAAATATGTTATAAAAACCACAGAGTAAAAATTTCATAATTTTCATAATCCTATGTTTACATTTTTATGGCCTTATTCCGTGGACTCTATGCGTCATATTTAGTACTGGCCAGTTCGATATTTAAATAAATTCGAATAGAATTTGTTTTAAAATCGATTCCGATTCGATTAATCATCCGATTCCGTGTGTTTGAAATAAGGCTATCAACTTTTTTTTTCTTGCAATTTGACAGTTCCTTATTCAAATTACTTTGCAGCATAGGTTTCAAAACCTATGATGCAAAGTACCACTTACATCCCGGGTTTTAGGGTTGTATGAACCACTTACTGAGCATGAGATATGTAAAAATATATACATGCTGCTGGTAAAATATTATTTTGTTTAAAGAAAAATAGCTCTAATACAGCGTAATTGCATTAAGAATACATCTTGGAAATCCGTGGAATTACCCCATAAAACGATTCCATAACGTATAACTACGACTATCGCTGTTTGTACGGATACTACTTGACTTAATTTATGTAACGCATATACGAATTGATTAATTCTTGTAAAAAACATTTTTCACGTGTTCTTTCCAATTACAATGGGAATCTAAATTAAGACCTAGGAATCTTATTTTACTGACTTTTTCTAATACTGTATCTTTATATATAACATTTAATATTTGTGCACTACTGCGATCTGTGTGGAATTGCATATATTTTCTCTTGTTAAGATTTATTTTTAAATTATTATTGTTCAGCCAGTCTATTGCTTCACTCAAAGCCTTTTCAATTTCAAAATTAAATGTAGGTCCATTATAACCTTCAATAAGGATACTGCTAGGTATCATCAGCGAATAATACACATTTATGAGAAAGATGTTCAGGCATATAATTAATATAAAGTAAGCACAACAAGGGCCCAAGTATGCTGCCCTGTAGAACGCCAAATTTATTTAACATGAAAGAAGATCGAAAAGTTTGAACCGTCTTAGAATCAGGACAATAACATGTAGTTTCAACGCATTGAGTTCTATTTTCGAGGTAAGATTTGATCCAATTTACGATTTGCTGCTGTCTCGCTTGAAGATTTTCTAGGTTTGTTTAAAATTCCACTTGTTCCGTTTATCTAAGTATCACGCACTTTTTACGATAGATATGTAAGCAAATTGGTAATTAATAAGTAAATTGAAAAAAAAAAAAACTTAAAGAAAATAAATGGTTTTGTTTTGTTTTTGAGAGACAGCTGAAAACTGCACGAGTAATCTTTTAAGGTGGTTACTACGCGGTAGCTATACCACCGTTGTACGCATTCATTTTAACAGGTTCCCTGATCCCCATGAATAATATGACATAACAAT
>JARACY010004419.1:0-27014 GCA_029255725.1 Scrobipalpa atriplicella | reverse complement strand
AATTACATTCAAAATAGACGACGCATGCGACCTCGACTGCGCCGCACCGCTTCCTATTTGCCATGCCCTAATATGTTTGCAATTTGTCTGTTTTTTTATAGCACACTGGTACCTATTTGAATAGCTAACAAGTAATGTCGTTAATAACTGTAAAAGGAATTTTCATATTTCAGTAAATCGTTATTCTTACAGTAGTTACAATTTTTTCACATGTCGAAAAGAAGCTACGATTGAAAATAACCAATCGTTCGTTAGTCCCAAAACCAGAAGCGGTAGTGACATCGGACAATGCATAACTCCGGTCTGCGCGGGCCAAAATTAGCATCGATATTTTGCGCCGGCGCACCTACCACTACCATCGACACACGAACTATTCTCGAGTCTAGATCACGCACTCACGCACCCGTCCTCAGTACATAATTCCCCCGGCCCCTTTGTCAATGAACAATACAACACGATTCTATCTATTATATTTTATCAACTGTCGATCGTGTTGATTCGGGCAAACATATCTCTCAACAAATTCAAAACTAGCCCTGTCACTTCTCAAATTAGAAATGAATGTGTGATTTTAAACTTAAGACACGTATTGTAACAATGATTATTAGAATACGTCAATGCCTACTTGCGTCGTATTTAATTGATTCCACTTTTAATTTCACGTATAATTCCATCGTATAAATTCAATTTCAATTTGTTCGTAAGATATGCAAATGATGTTTGTCATTTTGGCATCAAACCTAATAGCCTTGTTCACACCTTTGCCGTATCAGTATACATAAACAAAATACTTGTTTACCGCATTTTTTACAAATTTTATCTCTCAAATCGGCGAGGGTACGGATATTGTCGAATCAATTTAAAGGAAAGCGAAAACGAGAGACTAAAATAAAACTGTTACGTTCATAAACTAAAAGAGCATAGATTTCATACTCAACTTAAAATTTGCTGCCAAGAGTTTGCTAAAAAGATGCCATCTGAAAATAGTATAGTTGGGATCGTAATGGCCCGAGCCTCGTTTTTGAATGTGTGTATTTCCGTTAGTCAAACGTCACAGGGTCGTTGGCTTGTACCTAGTATTATAGTATTTATTTTTATAACATTGTTCATTTCTAAACAGTTGAGGAAAAATTGTTTTCATTCTTTTCTTTTTAGTAGGACCGTGAACTGCTTGGCACGCGATTATACGCTCGCGCAGACGCGCACATGCGCCGCCGCGGAGTCTATTATCTAATGTGCGTAAAATTTTAGTTTTCCAGTGAAAGTCAACGTTGTTGCTTATTGCCTTGCTGTTTATTTTTCTGTGTGAGTACAATACTTACATTATAATTACATAATTGCTATTAGGTAAGTACCTACGCGGTTACAAATAAAAATTGATTTTCAGTAATGACTTTACCCGCAGATTAATGAGCTTTTTCTATTTTCCCGCGGTAAAGAGTTGCCGTGTTATTCAGAGTGAACATAACTTTCTAAGGTGAAATATTTTTTAAATCGGTCCAGTAGTTTTTGAGTTTATTCGTAACAAACATAATACTGAAATACAAATCATACACTACATGAAAATTTCCATCAACATTATTTTTTTTTTATTTGAATGGGTTAGCTCTTGACTCTAGACACATAAGTCAGCGATGACCGTGACAGAGTCGACGATAGAGCGAGCTAACCCAGAAGACACCTGTTAAGGCACTACTGGTAGTCTCACGCACCGACGGAACCATCTCCGGTGAGAGGGTGGTCGCGAGTCAGGCGGCCTCTTGCGGAGCCTACCACCGCTTTGTTAGGATCATTTAGCCGGACTTATTCACAGGCTAGCCTGTGTCGCCGTTGCCAGGGGTGGACCACTAGGAGGTAGATCCCATCCACCCCAAATATCCTACTCCTACAATATTAATAATAGTATCACATATTCTATCGTAAACACTTCATTTTAAAAATATAGTCTCATTCATAGTGAATCAATAAACATATTAAATGCTCTTCTCGATCGAGCTGACAAGTTGAAATGCTAGCTTGATATTAATACACGGTTGTAATAAGATTGTGACGTCCCCATACGCAACAGTTGGCGATGACGTGACGTGACGCGTGGGTAATGGATGGTAGTATTCAACATACAGGGTGTCAAATAACTTTGAAAAACATTCTGTTGTAGACACATCTTAACTTATTCTAGTTTGGTCCTGTCACTTTCTAAATTTGAACAATATAGAGACAGAAATACAAAAGTTGTGTCTTCAACTGAATCAGCAACATTGCCTCCGACTTCGAGAGATGCTGCTCTTATAGGTTTAATTGGAATCGATCAGTAAATCGTAATTTTTTATTGAAATCAACCTCTTTATTACCACGTATATTGAACATAAAAT
Organism: Scrobipalpa atriplicella; assembly: GCA_029255725.1. Taxonomy (NCBI): domain Eukaryota; kingdom Metazoa; phylum Arthropoda; class Insecta; order Lepidoptera; family Gelechiidae; genus Scrobipalpa; species Scrobipalpa atriplicella. The sequence continues at coordinate 24,642 of JARACY010004419.1, read as the reverse complement.
TACCTATACATGCAATAGGCATGTTGACTGGGTGGCTAAAATTCAAAACCTTTATAATACAGTGGGTTTCATTCCTCATAAAAAAAAAATGCACATTTCGAGTTAAAAAATATCAGAGAAGAAGTTATTGATTTGAGTAGTCGACATACTGGCGTGTGACGTCAATACAAAAAAGCATTTTTGACATTTCATAAAAAGTAAGTAGGCAAATAGCGTATTACAGTATGGGGCGTTATTATTGCACATTGACACTTAAAATTGGTAATGTTTGTTATACAAGTTCAACAAAGATGGATCTTGGTGATAGTTTTTTCAGCTTTGTTGACTAAGCATCCCCTATCAGTTTGCGGGAAGCTGTCCCTTACACCCCGTATTTATGGTCCTACTAAAAGAAAAGAATGAAAACAATTTTTCCTCAACTGTTTAGAAATGAAACAATGTTATAAAAATAAATACTATAATACTAGGTACAAGCCAACGACCCTGTGACGTTTGACTAACGGAAATACACACATTCAAAAACGAGGCTCGGGCCATTACGATCCCAACTATACTATTTTCAGATGGCATCTTTTTAGCAAACTCTTGGCAGCAAATTTTAAGTTGAGTATGAAATCTATGCTCTTTTAGTTTATGAACGTAACAGTTTTATTTTAGTCTCTCGTTTTCGCTTTCCTTTAAATTGATTCGACAATATCCGTACCCTCGCCGATTTGAGAGATAAAATTTGTAAAAAATGCGGTAAACAAGTATTTTGTTTATGTATACTGATACGGCAAAGGTGTGAACAAGGCTATTAGGTTTGATGCCAAAATGACAAACATCATTTGCATATCTTACGAACAAATTGAAATTGAATTTATACGATGGAATTATACGTGAAAATTAAAAGTGGAATCAATTAAATACGACGCAAGTAGGCATTGACGTATTCTAATAATCATTGTTACAAATACGTGTCTTAAGTTTAAAATCACACATTCATTTCTAATTTGAGAAGTGACAGGGCTAGTTTTGAATTTGTTGAGAGATATGTTTGCCCGAATCAACACGATCGACAGTTGATAAAATATAATAGATAGAATCGTGTTGTATTGTTCATTGACAAAGGGGCCGGGGGAATTATGTACCGAGGACGGGTGCGTGAGTGCGTGATCTAGACTCGAGAATAGTTCGTGTGTCGATGGTAGTGGTAGGTGCGCCGGCGCAAAATATCGATGCTAATTTTGGCCCGCGCAGACCGGAGTTATGCATTGTCCGATGTCACTACCGCTTCTGGTTTTGGGACTAACGAACGATTGGTTATTTTCAATCGTAGCTTCTTTTCGACATGTGAAAAAATTGTAACTACTGTAAGAATAACGATTTACTGAAATATGAAAATTCCTTTTACAGTTATTAACGACATTACTTGTTAGCTATTCAAATAGGTACCAGTGTGCTATAAAAAAACAGACAAATTGCAAACATATTAGGGGCATGGCAAATAGGAAGCGGTGCGGCGCCGTTGCGTCGCCAATGCGTCGTTTTTGTATGGAAACTTCAAATCGACGTAAATTACATTCAAAATTGACGCGCCTCCACCTCGCCTGCGCCGCACCGCTTCCTATTTGCCATGCCCCTTAAAGGTTAGACCAAAACAAAACTGTGTTAGCTCGGCGCTAGTAAACCTAGAATCGCTCAAAGAATTGGTTTATTAAGTTTTACGACTCAAGAATATGGACAAATATGTTTCTTCGAATTAAACAAACTAGATCAATTTGGCACAATATAGTGATGTCATGGAAGTTTGGATGTCCAGATTTTTTGTCTTAGAGCCTAATTGTGCCGATGGTTATATAGCTTTCAGGGCGTAATTGAAGTTGATGTTTTGTTGATGGCTGCTTTTTTAAGGCGACAGTGGTCCGCGTGTGCGGTTGTCATATTCATATGACACCAATTCAAGAATCCTTTGCAGAATTTTATCTTTGCTAACTATTAATAAAAAAGTTCTGTACAAAAACGAACTAAGTATTATAAATCTATGAACAACGTTCTACAAAGCTTATAAGCTCATAGAAATGTCACAGTTGTTGAAATTCGGCATTGAGACGCCAGTTTTTCATGATATTTCTGATGATTTCCTGGTGTAGTCATAGTATTTTTATGTTATATCTAATGAATCTAGTTGTTCTCCATATTTTAGAGAAGCTAACCATATATAGATTTATTGAAAATTCAACTATTAACTATCATAACAAAGTGAAATGCCGGACCGTGTTTAGCCCGATTTAGAGTACTTCTCTCCTTAACCTGCATATTCGCATTCACACATATATTACATAAATCAGTTGCATCTACTTCTATTTATTGTTTCCAACAAGATTGTTGGGAATTTGGAATAGACAAACTAATAGGCAAGTATGTAGCAGTTTAAGAACGCACAGCTTCATTATTTCATCACCAACACATGCACATTTGCCCACATTGCTCGTGTGGTACCGGGTTAGAATAGCATCACCCCATAACTTCCTGTGTGTGACGTAAAAGGCGACTAAGGGATAAATCCAGGGAATGGGCAGCAGCGTTTCCTGTGAATGGAAAACTTCTACTGCGCTCACCAACCCGCCTGCCAAGCGTGGTGAGTATGGCATATACCCCCAATTTTGGGGAGGCCCATGTCCAGCAGTGGACTGTTGTGGCTGATGATGATGATGACATGCACATTTGCTTACAAATAAGTGCGTGCTATATATTTATTATAATTTATATACTTGTACGCTACTTAATACAAACTAAATATCATATCTATCTCATATTCGAACCAAACATTCTATACGTCTGTCAAAAATCTAATATTAAACTGACCAAAATAGAAATTTTATTTATGACAATGAATAATACACAAAAAACTATATTCTCTCATAAAATAAGCAGAACATTATAGAATTATAGAGTTTTAATAATGTCTGGTCAGAGAAACTCGTTCAAAAGATTGATGGGGCGTAAATCTCTTCATGAGGAAGACAGCCCTGTTATTCAGAGAATCAGAAATATCCACTAATAACCAAATAAATCATTTTATTTACTAAAATGCTGCGGTTTAAGGCTGGCGTAGACTGTACTGTACCTACTGGCTGACCGATGCAGTACCTACCATACCACAGACAGTAAGGGACAACTAGGTATTTGTCTTTTTAACAGATGTTCTGGTACGTTCACTTCTTCACCGAAAAGAAGACAGAAGAAGATGGACATTATAAGGAAAGAAAAGCTATCGGAAATCTGTATAATGTAAACCCTACATGGTTCGTACATACATAACTACATATAATCACGCCTTTATCCCTAATGGGGTAGGCAGAGCGTAAACGACTTACACAAAGGTCGTTCCACCACGTCTGACAAATTTTGAGGGTTATTCCAGATGGATCTGTATATTGCTTTAGTGACAGGTCGTCAGCCCGTCGCCTAAATTACAATACTGAAACCCTCATATCCCTTAGCTGATTTTTACAGCATGCCCGGGAGGAGATGCAGCTGGCACATTCTAAGTTTTTCTATCACTCCCAGACCAGCATGGAATTAGATAGAGTACATGGTTCGTAGCACAAGTAAAATAGTATGGTATCTATCTGTGTAGCCGGACATAATCCGGACGCTTTCATTGATGCGTGAATGTTATTCTAATGACTGGTTTTAAATAGCTCTGTATAGGACCGATCCACTTTCATAAGATCTTTACACTGTTGTATTTTAATTAGCAGATCGTTCACATACCAACCAGCTGTAGTTCATATCCATATAATCTCTTGTTTAATTAACTTCCATGCTGGACTGGTGGTGATAGAAAAACATAGAATGCTACAGCAATATGCAGATCTATCTTAAACAACCGTCAAAACTTGTCAGACGTGGCGGAACGACCTTCGTTGGGGGTCGTTGACGCTGCTCTGCCTACCCCAATAGGGATAAAGACGTGATTAATTGATTATATGTATGTTAATTTTATTATGGTATGGGATTGGGTAAAGTTGTTCAGTTTCATGAGTAGCTAGGTAGGTTCATACAATGAAGTTTGTTAAGCTTTTTTTACTTAGGATATTGTAGACAGACACATTTTGTCTTTGATTCTAATCTCTCTTTTCTTCGACATATTAAAAATATTAGCAAATGAATTGTTTGACATTTAACATGGTTAATTATTGTTTAGGTCAATCTTTTCAATATAGGTAAATTCTGGTGTCAGAGTTGTTATTTCAATCAATTACAAATAAATAAATATCATATGTCAAAGGTATCGTTAACTTTACAATACCTCCGACATTTCAGGTAGCCAGGAAACATTTTAAATGTTCACTGAACTTTGTAGATCTGAATCTAAGATGGCATTTAGGAAGCGGTGCGGTGCCGGTGCGTCACCGGTGCGCCGATTTTGTATGTAATTTACGTCTGCGCAGCGTAGCTTGATTTGAAGTTTCTATACAAAAACGACGCACCGGCACTGCACCGCTTCCTATTTGTCATGTGCCTTAAGGGGATTCCTATCGGCAAATGATTGTTTTTAAGAGCTTATGTCTCCTAAACGAACCATTGGAAAACTCCATAAAAATATACATCTAAGAAATTAGTTCATGGTCTGCAATTGCAACATAAAAAATATACTAGCTCATAAATATAGGTAAGTATAAGTATGCTAAAAAAACTGAAAGTTAGGCTGTTTTTATCAGTAAATTTGATATTCCTTCTAAACTATTAGCAGCGCAGCGCTTTCTCGGTTAATTCGGGAAATTATCCGTATTATGATTATCTACAATCGCAACATAGCTTTATTAAATCCGACGCGTAGTTTTTATGGAATTAGCTTTTTTGTGCGTCTTTCGCACATTTTTACGCAGCCACAGACGTAACCGCCACGCCGTAGTGCGCGCTGATTTGAACTATATTCTAAGGCATTAATGGCGATGGTTGCATGTCTTGAAATCAACCTGCTCAACTGCCGTGGGGTTACGCCTTAACTGATAACTTCAGGTGTTATTGAGTCGTGCAGTCGGGACGGAAACCAGAGCGGCCGTGTCCGATTCAGCCGTCGTCTGCGCCCGCGCCGCTATTTAAGACACTTTGTTTACAGAAACACTCTCCTAAATGACATCAATGAATTGTCAAACACAATTTGGTTTGGAAAGACGTCGAATTTTTACAAAACAATAGATTGCGTCACGGATTTATTTATCCCAATTCACTTTTGTGAAGTTTACACTCACTTGTGCGATTCTATTAAGGATACATACATCTAATCACGCCTTTATCCCTAATGGGGTAGGCAGAGCGTAAATGACCTAGTTGCAATATAATTTAATAGTTTCAAGAATTAAAAACATAATAACCCTACCTTGACAGTGATAGTCAGGTAAAAAAAATACTTAGATAAATTCACAAGGCGCCATCTAGTCGCATAAGCGCTTTATTTTTAACTTGAAAACAAAGCACCTTTTACATAAATGACAAAGTCACAACTATGAACATACATAATATCACGCCTTTATCCCTAACGGGGTAGGCAGAGCAAAAACGACCTAAAGTCGGATTTTTAATTCAATGCAGCAAACTGACGTTTGGTGGGTTGCCGCTTTTTTGGGAAAAATAAATAGTAATGTGCTTAAAAGATATAACTCAATCACTCATCTAGTGACATGTTCATATAATATCAAAGTGATAATTTTAAGCTTATTATGATTTTATGTGACTTGACCGTTGACTTGGACTGGATGTGTCAACAAACAAGTAAATGTGCTTACGGAATGTTCAACCCATAAAAAAACTACCACGAGCCGCCTCTGGTCTCTGTGTAGCGTCACTCAAGGGACTAGCCATTTTTTATATATCTACCTCTCTCCTCAAGAAATAAACTTAGACAATAACTTCATACATCAAAAATGGCGGCTCGATATCGGCGAGCCAGTGTGAAGAGGCTCAATGAATCAACTCATTGAACTTTAAATTGAACTGGAGTACGTCACTTTGGTTTTCGAGTTGGCAACATTATTTACATTGCAGCTGTCAGTTTGCTGCATTGAATTAAAAATCCAACTTTAAACAAAGGTCGTCCCGCCACGTCTGACAAGTTTTGAGGATTATTGTTACAGATGGATAGGTATATTGCTATAGTAACAGTTTGTCAGCCCATCGCTTAAATTACAATACTGAAACTCGTATCCCTTAGCTGATTTTTACAGCATGCCCGGGAGGAGATGCAGCTGGCACATTCTATGTTTTTTATGACTCCCAGTGCAACATGGAAGTATCCATTAAGGATGCCACCGAATAATGAACCTAATTAAGCAGGCCTGACGTCGAATGCGTTCGTTTCGTATTCGTAGATGATGGTCAAATGATTTAATCCCACAGGAAAACTCTTCCGGCTATCTAATGGGGGTTTTTAATCGGCTCATCCGGAGAAAATTCTCAGTTAAAAAATTGATGGCGTTTTGACATTTTGACAGGTCGTATAACTTTGTTTTGACGTTTTCGTTTCACAAATAATTTTACAGCAATTTTACAAATAAGTTTTAGTGTAAAATATATAGTTTAGAAAGGTTTTTTAGTGCTGCTTTATTGAATAAATGATCTATAGATAAGTAAAATACAGCTTCCGGAGATGTAATTGATTTGACAAAATTAGAAAAGATTTAAATAGTCAATAGACTTTTCCCTGTAAAGAAACGTTTTTTTTAGCCAGTTTCAGCGCCCTCTGCAGGAATTCACAAGTTTCGTCCAAAAAATTCCCATTGAATTTTTCTGAATATTTACTGAGAGTTTGTCATAAAAATTGTAATCATAAGAAATTTCTCATGAGGAATTTTGAGAATTGACCATAAAGGGTTTATTGTCTATCTCTTTTATATGTCAAAGTTGAGAATGAGTGAGACTGCGCTATCTTAAAATTAGAATTAGAATGGTGTCACGAGAATCGTCAGCAATGTGTAGCGTAATCCAAATATTATGTGTGTTTAATATCTTATCTTATCTTATCTTAGCCATTAGTGTCCCACTGCTGGGCAAAGGCCTCTCTCCGGTCTCTCCACGACTCTCTATCTTGTGCCTGTTCCGGCCAGTTCTCCAGGAAGGCATCGAGTTCGTCTCGCCACCGCCGTCTGGGTCGGCCACGCCGCCGTCTGTCCCTTCTGGGCATCCACTCGGTGGTAATTTTGGCCCATAATTCGTCTGGCATGCGACATACGTGACCTGCCCAGTCCCACTTTAGCTTAGCCACTGCACGGGTTACATCTACTACACCTGTTTTGGAGCGTATTATGGCGTTTCGGACTTTGTCCATCAGTTTTAAGCCGAGTATACTACGCTCCATGGCTCGTTGGCAGACCCCGAGTCTGAATCTCTGAGCTTCCGTCAAAGACCAAGTCTGCGCTCCATATGTCAGTATCGGAAGAATGCATATGTCCATGAGCTTGCGTTTTAATGATAAAGGCAATTCACCTTTCATATGTTCCTTCATCGACCAATAACTCCTCCAGGCGTTTTCTATACGTCGCGCCACTTCTTTCTCTTGGCGAGCCTGGAAGGAAATTATTTGGCCGAGGTAAATGTACTCATGGACATATTCCATTCTTCCGCCATCGACTGTTACTGTCCTCTCGATGCTATTCGACATGAGCTTGGTCTTTGACATATTCATCATCAATCCAGCCTCGAGGCTCGCGATGCTTAGGTCTTGAAGCATGAGCTCTAGTTCTGTAGCGGATGCAGAGAGCAAGATGATGTCGTCCGCAAAGCGAAGATTGGTTAGCTTCGCTGCGCCGACGTCAACACCCCGCCCCTCCCATGCAGTCGCCACACTTCTAAATACTTCCTCCAAGGCACTGGTGAACAATTTTGGAGACAGTGGGTCCCCCTGTTTGACACCTTTTTGTATTTCAAAAGTTGGACCTGTGGAATCTAGTTTTATGGCGGCTGTGCTTTTATTATAAATAATTTTCAGAAGATTTATGTAGGTTGGATCAATTTCTTGTTTATGGAGGGCGTCAAACAGGGAAGAGTGCTTTAAGCTGTCAAATGCCTTGGAGTAGTCCACGAACGCCAAATACAAAGGCAAATTGTATTCAATGTGTTTTTCAATGATTTGATTCAACGTGTGCAAATGATCAGTAGTGGAGAGACCGGGTCGGAAGCCAGCTTGCTCGGGGGGTTGGTGTAGGTCGAGTTTTGGTGCAATTCGGTGCTCAATTACTTTAATGAATAATTTATAAACGTGAGATGTAAGGCTTATCGGGCGGTAGTTGTTAATGTCGGCTTTATCGCCTTTTTTGTGTAGCAAAATGATATTAGAGTGGCAAAAATTTGATGGTAATTTCCCTGTCAGTAAAATGGCATTGAACAAATTTGTGAGATGGGGCAGAAGTACGTCTCTTCCTACTTTTAGAGCATCAGCGGTAATGCCATCCTCTCCTGGGCTTTTATTGTATCGCATCTTGCATAAAGCTCGATGGACTTCTTGGCCGGTTATTAAAGGGATGGCATTATCATACTCGTAATCCATAGTATCAGAGATGGATGAGCAAGGGTCTGAATAAAGGTTTTTATAAAAATCTGTGCTAATGCTAACAATTTTTTCCCGATTTGCTTGTTTAACACCTTTATCATCTCGAAGGCAAGTTATCCATGGTTTACCTTTTGTGATTCCCTGTCTAGCTGTTCTAAGAGACTGGTTTTGTTGTAAGGCATTTTGTATCAGATTCTTGTTATAGTGTCGTAAATCTCTTCGAATGCTTCTTTTAACTTCCTTGTCTATCGATCTAAATTTTGCACTTGTTGTGTCTTCTCTGTAAGTTTCTCTTTCTTCTATTAATTTAATTGTATCACTTGACATTTTCTGTTTACTAGATTTTACTTGTTTTAATTTTGAATTAGCGGTTTTTACCGATTTATGAATATTGTCAAATAGTTTGTCCACGTCTTTGTCTTCTATCTCTTTGTCCGTCTGTAAGATGTCGAATGAATTCTTTAGTTCTATATTAAACTGGTCGTAATTAGCAATTAGTGTGTCTTTATTAACTTTTTTAATTTTATGTACAAATTTTCTTTTTCTGTCAATTTTGCGGTCCAAATGGATTTTTGTGCGTAATGGTCTGTGGTCGGAACTAAATTGGATATTGTTAATGACTTCTACGTTTTTTAAAATAGATTTGGTAGAACAAAGAGCGAAGTCAATTTCATTTTTATAGCTGCCATTTGGTGACACCCAAGTCCAACGTCTGTGCGGTTTTTTGTAAAAGAAACTATTGCCTAGGACGAGACGCTGCCCGAAGGCAAATTGGAGTAGCCTGGACCCGCGTTCGTTGCGTATATACCTATTCCATGAGAACCGATTACGCGAGTATCATCCAAATCTTGCCTTAAACCGACTTTAGCATTAAAATCACCTATGACTAAGTTCCAAGTTCCGCGATGTTCATCTAAAGCCTTGTTTAATAGGTAATAGAAATCCTCGACTTCATCATCGGGGTGATCAGAAGTTGGAGCGTACACCTGAGCGATAGTAAGGGTTTCTTTGTCCGTGACGCGGAATTTAAGTAGAGCAATCCTATCGGAGTAGGCTATGAACTCTTGTATGTTGGTTTTCCACCGTTTATGTACAATAAAGCCCACTCCGTATAGGCCGCCAGCGTTTCCATAGTGATAAAAGATGTTGTCATCTCGCTCTAAGGTGTTTTCGCCTTCTCTTCGAATTTCAGCAAGGCCTATGATATCCCATTTGATATTTTTCAGGGAATTCTCAAGTTCGATTAGACGTTCTTCGGTCCCAAGTGTCCTGACATTGTAAGTAAGAATATTAAGTTCGGAGTCCGTTTTAGATGTAGCCAAAGTCGTTTGATGGGGGGAGATCGCCGCCCGGGGATTCTTCGCACCCCATGTTTAATATACAGGGTGTTAAAAAAATAGCTGACCATATTTTAGGGTGTGATTCTACCCATGAAACTGAAAACTTTCCCCAAGGAACACAGGTCGAAATATGAAAAAAAATTTAGCCCTCCCATACAATACTCGAGCCGCTGACACGATTTGTATGGGAGGGCCAATATTATTTTATTTCATATTTTATTTTATATTTCATGTTTATCTTTTGTTAGATCATACTTAGAAATATCAATGTAAAGTTCCGTGCCCTAAAGCAACATATTCATCAATAAAGTCCTTGTATCTTAAAAATAATTGAGGATCTTTATCGAACCTTTTTTAAAGCTAAACCAAGTAAATCGCCTAAGGTATTGTTCACATCAAAAATAGGAATCTTGAGTGGGATTGTAACTTCAAAATCTTCAAATTGAGTGTTTTCTAATTTTACAGTTTCTGCAAAATTTTTCTCACAATTTGTTCAGAAAAAGTTGTTCAGACGTGTACTCTTTGAAAGTTTCCGGGACAGACTCTAATCTAATTTCCAAAATTGACTTAGTGAATCATTTATATTTGAGGTGCAATCCTGACAAAAAAGTGGTACCGCAGTATTTTTATCATTGTAAAAAGCAGAGCCTGGTTCTCCGCCTCCTAAAATCCATCCAAATTTTGTATGTACGATTTTGGGCAGATCTTCATCACGGGGTGGATCCTCCTCAGGCTGCGGCAACAGGGCCTTGAAATATATATTAGCTGCTAGTAACATGTCAATTTCACCGGGGATGTGAAAAGATTCATCGGCTAGTTTAATATTTTTAGGAAGACAAAGCTTCTTTAAATCTAATTCTTGTTGTGGCAAATTGGTCGTGATTTTATTAACCACTAAGCATTCGACTTTTTCCTTATAAGGGTAAACGCAAGAGAAAACGTTTGCAATTCTTTTCAGTCCTTGCTATGCCCATAATATCCGTGGAAAGTCGGCCAGTTTCATGGGTAGAATCAGACCCTAAAATATGGTCAGCTATTTTTTTTAACTCTAGGTAGAATTATTTAGAGATTTACAATCTTTACTAATCTTAACAAAAAGGAGTGAATAACATACATACTATCACGCCTGTATACCTAATGGGGTAGGCAGAGCGTCAACGGCCCAAACAAAGGTCGTTTCGCCACGTCTGACAAGTTTTGAGGGTTGTTTTTAAGATAATAATAATAATAACCCCGCAGGGCAGCTTTGGCAAGCTGTTGGTGAGTAGCGCCACCACGGACCCGAGATACTTCTGGGTGAACCCATGCGTGGGGGAGCCCGCCTCTGTCTTGCCTTCACCGGCTGGGCAGAGTGGAGTTGCAAGAGTATTCACTCGAAGGGTGGAAGTGAAATATGCATAAGTCGCGAGTTGGTACATATGCTGGCCCATGCCGCATCCCTGTGCAGAAAGCGGTGTACACCTCTCGACACCCTTTAAACTACAATATACTGAAATCTGCAAATCCCTAAAGCTGCGTTTTACAGCATGCGCGGGAAGAGATGTAGCTGGCACATTCTATGTTTTTCTATCACTCCCAGTCCAGCATGGAAGAATAACATAATTTAATTTGATACGTTTTGGGGTTGGCAAAAGTTGTGTTGGCTGAATCCTGGGCCCGTATTCTGCTATTTTGACAACGTCAGATTTTTAAGAATTGTGCGCCTTATGGCTATCCGGCGAATTTTGCGCGGTTTTGGGCGTAGTACATTCCACTTTTGGTTACAAAATTTATATTCGCGATGTATAGAGCCAGCAGTGTAGGAAGATTCTTACGCGATTCTTAAAAAGACAAAACAATCTCGTATATTATGGCCATATTTTGGTTAAAATTCGAGTCTAATCGTTTATACTGTCTCTTTCAGTTTTCATGACAACAGTGGAATAAACAATATTTCTTTTCGAAGAACTAGTAGTCTTGTGTAATTTTGCTCATATAGTTCACTCAAAAAGGCTTGATTAGAGATGACGATAAGTTTACTGTCGGAAGTCGTGGCGTTTTGGTATCAGACTTCATAAAATTAAAAACAAGCTTTTTCATTAGTAATAGATAGATAGATGGTCACACTACACGCTAGAAATGGGGATCTAATAAAAAAGTTTACTTATAGGTAGATAAACCACGTACCAGTATCTTTCTCTGAGGGTTTTCAATTTTGTAATTTTAATTTTGCCGACTAGGTTCATTTTATAATAACAATATCAACACAAAATACCCATAAAATCAACTTCAAATATTTCGCAAAAATTATCATTGCTTTTACCTATAGGTACATGTTATAAAATTCTTTGTCCTGAATGACTGACTGACTGACTGACTGACGGATCAACGCACAGCCTAAAGCACTGATTGTAGAAACCTGAAACTTGAAGGGAGTTTAATTTACTTCTGTTTTACTTCTGTTTGTATGACGACGTAGGAATCCGATAATCGGACAGTAAAATCGTTTCTTATAAAAAATTGCTACTTCATCGCTACTCGGCTACTCGCTATTGTCATATTTCCAATCTTCATTCATTATAATTTTCTATAGATGCTTTCATTAAAGGTTTTAATGTAATAAAGGTGAGTTCATATAATAAAACCGTGAACTTTTTCATTTCGAGGAAAATATTAACTATTTATATTTTAATGCATTTTATTTATATTTTTTACGGATGCTTAAAGTATACTTATTTTAGAGGTTTTTGTACTCACATATAGTGTTATTTTATTAAGTAGGAATGCGCCGTTTTTCCAACCATATTTTCAATTACAGGGCTATTTTTTAGTCAGTACACAAACTGATAGGGGCTCAGACAATAAAATTAAACAAAGAAGAAAAAGTATGTTATACTTTGTGTCCTAATTTCTTGATGGAACTCCATGTTAATTTATAATAAAACACTCATTTCACTAGTTCCACTGAATCATGAATATTATAATTTATTTTGCTTACGGGACCCTATTACTGAGACTTTGCTGTCCGTCCGTCTGTTACCAGGCTGTATCTCATGAACCGTGATAGGTAGAGAGTTTAAATTTTCGCAGTTAATGTATTTCTGTCGCCGCTTTAACAACAAATTCTAATAACAGAACAAAATAAATATTTAAGGGGGGCTTACATACAACAAACGTGATATTCTGTCTGTTACCAGGCTATATCACATGAACCGTGATAGCAAGACAGTATTGATTTGTAACGATGATGTATTTTCTTTTGCTGCTACAACAAATAAGTACTAAAAACAGAATAAAATAAATGTTTAAGGGGGGCTTGCGCATTTTGCCGTTTTTGTATAAATAATAATGGTACGAAACCCTTCATGCGAGTGCAACTTGCACTTGCCGATTTTCTTATTTTTATACCATTTTATACGTTTATTTCAGGCAAATATACTATACAATTTATGGCACTCTTTAAGTATAACAATTAAAACCCTTTTATTGTTTTAAAGGAAGCTTAGAGCACATTGTCATCATCAACATACCTACATATAAATATTTTTTCTCAACACTTATTTTTTGTGTAGTGTGTAGTTACTGTTGTGGTAAACTAACCCTAATAAATAACATAAGACTTTTTTTTATTAAGAAGTATACCTCTTTTGAGTAAAAAAAATAAAATGCCATTGCTCTTGTCAATAATGACAATTATTTTGACAATGCAGAGTAGCTGAGCCATGGGCTGAGTATTTACGGGAAATGTTGATAAAATTTAAAATATTTTAGATATTTTAAGTTCCTGTTCTATCCAGTCCATCAAGTGCAACACCCAGGGGGCAATCCACCAGGCCCAGAACAGATGTGCCTGGAGAGCCTTGACCCGCAACGCTACTTTTGGTGGTCACGACCCTCAGACATGAGGAAACGATGAAGAAAAAGAAGAAGAATCAATAAGTGCTGTGTGTAAATTGCGTGCGGTTCACAAAATGCCCTAAAACACCTTGATCGTAAAGCAGAAATTGCATTGCAGAACTTTGTAGCAATACGAGACTATTTGGAGACTATCTTCTGCCTGTCTCCAAATACTTATTACCATGGAGAAATATAATATTATAATAATACCTACATAGATTCGTATTGAAGAACGTATATTGACACACTTGACAAAATGATAGAGACAAGGAATGGACAGTATATAAAACGAGGTTGCAACATTCCCTCCCTACATTTCTTCTATGAGCCACCTTGGCGGTATGACCAGGCGATGGCTCCGTCGAGGCGTCTGGAGATGTCAGAGCGTTACGAATTTCTGATTGTAAAGGTGCTGCGGCTGCTTCTGACATAGGGGTGACTACTGCTGGTGGTTGCAAGGCTGAACCCAGAACTGCTGATTCTACAGAAGTAGGTGTAGGCAGCGCAGGAGACATTGATGCAGCCATAAGCGGAGTGGATGTCGGTGTCTCTGGTCGCAAGTTCAAGCGAGGTCGGATGTGATCAGCATGACGACGCTTCTCTTCCCCATTTGGAGTAGTCACGACGTATGAGTATCGGTGTTTGCGAGTCAAGATTGTAGCTGACTGCCAGTTTTTCTCAGTTTTTCAGTTTTTTTCTTTAGGCGGGTGGTGTGTGGTGCTAATTTATTAAGGATTTGCAAATGTATAAAAATAATATAGAATTTAACTCCATAAATGATTTTTACTAAAGACAGTAGAGCTCCCTCAGTTCTGTACACTATACTTAACTGCCTCCGTGGTCTGAGCCATGGTCTCCCGAACCGGAGGTCCTAGGTTTGATTCCCAATTTATCACTTTTCGAGGTTCTCCCCTGTTTGGTTAGGACAATGCAGTTTGAATTTACCTGATTGTTGGACAAAAAACGGATTCCGTGCTTCAAAGGGCACTATTCGTGGAAGTCTAGGTTTAGCAGTGAGAAAATATGAAAAACATGCGAGGAAATTCCCATACAAATTGTACCAGAGTTGCGTTTTGGAAAACCTACTAGCGCCATCTGTTGAGTTTTAGCTTCTACATGGGAGTGCAAGTGCAACAGTGCAACCCGTATTTTTTTTATATTACGTAGTACAAGGAGTTCATATTCTTAGGTTTATGCTTATTGGGAGGGAGGGGAAAGTGAGGACAGGCAGGGAGAGGGATTATGTAGTACAAGGAGTTTATAGCTAGGTTTATTATATAGCTATTATTATTATTCTTAGGTTTATAGCTATTGGGAGGGATGGGGAAGAGAGGGCTGGGAGGGGCAGGGTAGTGAAGGCCGGGAGAGAGGGGGAAGTGAGGGCCGGGAGGGAGAGGGAAGTGAGAACTGGGAGGGATAAGTAAGTGATGGTCGAGAGGGAGGGAGAAGTGAGGGCCACGAGAGAGGGGGAAGTGAGGGCCGGGAGGGAGAGGGAAGTGAGGGCCGGGAGGGAGAGGTAATTGAGGGCTGGGAGCGAAAGGGAAGTGAGGGCCGGGAGGGAGAGGTAATTGAGGGCTGGGATGGCTGAAGCTTTTAATATGACGAGTTTTAATGTATAGGTAGTCAGGATAGGTAGTAGTGAAGTACAACGGGTCATCTAGTAAACTATAGATGTTTATCCACAGAAGAGTAAATGGAGCTAGCGCGACTTCTCAAATCAGTGTGTTTTTCTATGTAATGTAAATGTGACATAATAAAGAAGAGAGATCGTTCGTACGCTCATGATCGTATACATATTGAAGTAAGTTAACCCATATTAAAATAAATTTAAATAAAACCTTATTTACCATATACTTACTTATATAATGTGTCTATGATTATTATGAGAGCCTCAGATGAGAGCGCTCGAGCGTTGCTACAAGAACACTAGCGCCTTTTTGTAATTAAAATAGTAATTCCCCAAATGAACATATTATTTGAAACATCGACTGAAAAAATTATTCCTAATAATTATTTTTCACGAGTGAAATACTATCCTGCACTTATTAATACCCAAATTATCACAATAACAACAGTACTCTATTTGCTGTTAAATTCATTATTTTAAATACTTTTGCAATTGTTTCAGTTACTTCAATAACTCAAAATTGAATTTAATGTTTTGCAAGTTTTTTTTACAAAGTGCCGCTAGTTTAGTGGTATTAACGATTTTAAACTTTCTCGTAAAAAGTAACGTATTCTACTCTATGGTACAAAAGTCCCTAAAACTGTACCAAAATTTCTTCGTTAATATTTAACAAAAATATCTAGAAAATCTCACTTATTGGTAGGAGAATGCCTTGTTTTCTATAAAATAAGATATTGCGGATGTACCAAAACATAAATAAACTTTGAACAACGCCAGTATTTGTGCTAACCTCAAATATTATTATTTACATTTTTGTTTGATTCCATTATAAAATGAACAGAAAGCTTATGTTATTTACATTTGTATGCTTTAAAGCATCTATATGAAACATTTCAAAGTAATATGTACTATAATTACTGAATTATTCAAAAAGAGATACAAGTTTTCTCGATTTGGCCGAAACTATATAGAACTTCAATTTCATTTTTATAGCAGAGGATAAACCTTGATTCGGGCATTCTTCCTGCAATTTTTTGTAATTCAAAGTGCAAGGGCTTGAATTTTATAAGAAAATTAAGAATCTTTTAATAATTCTGTCAAATATTAAAAATTACATGTCAAAAATTAAGAATTACAAAATGGGTTGCTCAATAAGTCAAAAGCTATTTTGTAATTTTTAATTTTTGACATGTAATCGTGTCCGTATTCTGAAATTTCATTAAATTTTGAATGAACGATGTTCGAACTTGTCAAAATGATTTCGAACACACAAAAACGAATTTGCTATACATTGATTGTTTTAAACACTTTAGTTTTTCTTTTGGAACAAATCGTTCAATGTACTCTTTAGATACAGCGTTTTGTCGCCATTAGCCATAAGCTTCCTAATTATTAACTTTCTGTCATTGTCAAAATAGGAGAATCAGGGCCCTGATCCTGATTATAATTCGAACGCCATTAAGATCTGAGATGAGTGGGCCGGCCCACTGCGCGTGCGCGGACGCCGGACGCTTTACCAGTTGCCGACAACTACTTTTTTGCTGATTATTATGTTCCCCGAACTAATTTCAATAATTTAAACCTGAGCTGTTCAAACATTTAATCGCTATGCTCTCTCTTTATTTTATGCAAAATATTATATAGGTAGATTATAAGTTTAGATAGAGATTTATTTTCTGTGAATTTTATATTTAACTCATAATTAAGTAAGCGTGGCGGAATGACCTTTATTTAGGTCGTTTTTGCTCTGCCTACCCCAATAGGGTAAAGGCGTGATTTTATGTATGTATGTATTAAGCATGTAATAAAAGTATCCATATCCATGTAATTTAACACGTTATTAACTAATTAAGTCAAGCCCGGATGGTGTAGTGGATAGGGCCGCGGCCTTCTGTGCAGGAGGTCGTGGTTCGAATCCCACCACGTATACCAATGTGTTTTTCGGTTTTCGAATTTCATATGTACGTTTATTCGGCGCTTTTACGGTGAAGGAAAACATCGTGAGGAAACCTGCACACACCTACGAAGAAATTCAAAGGTTGTGTGTAACCGAATCTGGGATTGGGTCTGGGTTCCCTTCTGGGTTGCGGAGGTCAGATGGCAGTCGCTCTGTGTAAAAACCAGTACCCTTGTTCAATCACTTAGATTAGGTAGCTGACCCCGAGAGATACGGGAAAAAGGCTAGGAAGATGATGATTAACTAATTAATTACTTGACCTTATCCGTAATGGAAAATTGGTAACTTCGCTTTCTCACTTCAGTTGGCACTTGCTCTTTCTAGTCGCTATCCTTTTTCAGAATTATTATACAAGTGAATTTGTGTTATTTATTTTATAACACATTTGCTCGTAAAGGGTCTCTTATTACACCAATTTCAATATTGTATTGTATCTTATTACGTACTTGTGCGTAATCGTAATGTAAAATGCACGAGTGCTGTAAAACACACGAGTTTTTTTTTAATTACGTAAAACGCACGGTTTCTGTTTTTGTGCCTTTGCCTTAAAAAAAAAGCGCTGCGCGATATATACTAGGTATCCACATGCGCGCGCATCGCTAATTTGTGAACGAGTTAAGATTATTCCGCGCGTTTTTTCTTTTCGCTGTATTGTTTTAATTATTTGCTATTTCCTCGCAAATATGTCATAAACCGTCGTACGACATACGTGCGGTTTGATAATTACAGCGAAAAGAAAAAACGCGCGGAATAATCTTAACTCGTTCACAAATTAGCGATGCGCGCGCATGTGGATACCTAGTATATATCGCGCAGCGCTTTTTTTTTAAGGCAAAGGCACAAAAACAGAAACCGTGCGTTTTACGTAATTAAAAAAAAACTCGTGTGTTTTACAGCACTCGTAAAAAACTCGCGGCCATTCGCAGTTCCGAAGAGAGAATCACCAATAAATACGCCCTAATTCATTTGCCACAAAACAAATCTAACGGCACTGTAATGATAATGACTTTTAGAAATCTTTATCGATAATTGATTTTCAATTGGCTACTTTCCAACTAGTCAAATCAGCAACTTTTTATGAAATGTCAAAAACACTTTTTTGTATGAAAATAGTAAATTATGACGTCACATTTAAGTATTGACTAAATATTGACTAATCAAATCAATAACTTATATACTTTTAATTCGATTATTAAAATCTAAATGTGCATTTTTTTTAATGATGAATGAAATCCACAATATTTTTAGCCATTCGTTTTAAGTATAAACGTTTTGAATTTTTTAAGCTATCCAGTCAAGTACCCAATTGCAATCCGTTTCTAAATTTAACCGAGATGACTTATAATTAAGCTAGAATCGAACAAGAAGCTATCAGTATTAATTGTGTTTCCATTAGTTTTCACTAATTGAGCGTGTAATGAAGTCGACGCGAAGTGTCGCTATAGACTCGGTGACAATTGGAAAGGTCGCCCGGCTATCTACAAGTACCTACTCGAATCTTTATATTTTTTGTAAATCTGATAAGATAAGAGACGATTATTTGTACTATTTTACTTTACCACTCTTAGAAAACAATTTTTTATTCAATAATCAATCACTAGGTGGCATTAAAAAATAATTCTTTTCAAATCTGTTCATTCTAAGTACTTCATTGATCGGTGACATACCTATAGATTATAGTGTAAAATAATCATTTCTCAAGAGTCAAGACTGGCCATGGATTCTGAAAATTTTATCAGTCACAAAATTCAGTAATGTCATTTTAGTCCATAATATAGTTTCCAGTAAAGATCTTGTTGATGTCTTGCATAAGGCAGGTTAATAGGCTTTTATTGAGTTAGGTACTATGACAGATTCCTAATTATCAGATGAATGACTCCAACCGTTCTCGTTACAAGCTACCTATAATGCCAGACAGTTTACAAACCGATCAATCTTCCTGTCAGCTGGCTGTGAAGTAGACTATTGCTTTTTTTAGTACCTACTTATAGTTGTAAAATTATATTGAAGATGTCGGAGAACAATCCGTAGGTCGCAGGTTCAAACTCTACCCTAGTCGGGATATTGGTCCTTTTTTTTACTGTCGTATTCTAGACTTTTTTTTTATTGCACTAGAATAACTTTGTGCCAAGTCTACAGTTGTGGTGTTAATTCAGGACGCACTATTACTAATTCTAATTCTTAGTAGCGCTGTCACTTTCTTAAATTTGACATAAGAACAGGATAGCAAACAAACACGTGACTTTGACATTCTTAATTTGACGTACGGCGCTTTAAATAAGGAATGACCATAAAGCGTGCTCACTAATTTTAATTAATTTAAGCAGTCTTATGTCAGATAAGAAATGTCAAACTCACGTATTTGTTTGCTATCCTGTTCTTATGTCAAAGTTAAGAAAGTGACAGCGCTACTAAGAATTAGAATTAGTAACTGGACGGCGTGAATTGAGGCCATTGTAGTGTAATCGGGAAAATTTGTTCCAAACAGAATCATCTTACAAAATATAAGTCACGTCCTAACTGGAGGTAAAAGAAGACCTCTTTCTATCAATTGCTATTCAATAAATATTTTTTAAATTTTATCATCTTCATCAGTTTTTACCTCTGTATGTTATGCAATTAGCTTGTATAATAAAATAACTAAGGGACCTGTGATGTACAGGGTATGAACCCACGACCACTCAGCACAAATGGCTTTACTATCATCAGAGCTGTCGCGCTCAGAGAAAGAAACGTGACGGTGGTGGTGCTATGATTTAGCAAAGCATGTTTACTGCCCACTAAAATAGTTGATTGTGGCCCGGCTAATTGCCAACTGCCTCTGAGTAACGGTCCGGGAGGTTGTGACGTAACACATTGTGGTCTGAGCAAGAGAGGTTCTACTTCCACGAATTGTCTTGTTTAAGGTAGCATTTGGTTCCTAGCGACCGCAACTTGCTGCTTGTATGAATTAACATGAAATATAGACCGAGTCGCGCGGCTTGGGACACGCGGACGATACAAAAACAAATATCTATCGAGTTAGTCAAGAGCAGCGACATTAGTATGTGGTCACGCGACTTGGTAGCGGAGATCCGGATCTGCTTATTGGTCGCGCGACCGTAGTCTCGGTAATTGTCGCTAAAAACCGAAAGTGCGGTTTAACAAATTTGAATAGGAAATGTAACTTATATAGGGAAGCGCGTTGCACGCGTTTAACAATTTGCGATATTCTATACTAAGGCCAAATCCTAAGTTTACGTATGACAGCTCAACAACAGGTCGCCATAACCTTGGCACGGCCACAGGGCACGGCGTATTATTAAAACTAAAAGTATTTTATTTAATTACGTACTTAGTATCAAATAGTCACAGCGATACAAGTATAGAATATGTGTAGACACATAAATAGCATTATCGAATTGACATACGTAACCTTAGGTTTTGGCCCAACTATAGTTTTAAAGGTTCTGTCTGTATGCATGTTGTGTATCGCGAAACGCAAGACCACCTTCTGTCTTTCTAGTCCCAGGCACTTGCCATCGCATCAAGCAACTGTTGGCGGACATTTTGCTGATTTGTACAACGGTATGTCTGTTACAGTCTAAGACGTAATGCAGCAATGCAAGTCTGCTACGCAAGTTGAAAGCACAGTCTCTGAGGTTTTGTTTCGTGTTTTGAAATTTATTCTTTGATAATTAATTTTTCAGAGAGGAAAAGATAATAATTAATGATTTAATCGATTCAACATCAAACTTTAAAAACTTTTATCTTTGGATTGTTTTCGCTTAACCTTTTACCAGGGAAGCGAAGCTAACCAGAGACGTTAATGTAACAAAAAATATCTTATCACATGTGGAAAACATACTGTCAGAAGCAACGGTAGCTTAGTGGGCGTTTCCTGATCTTGGAGAAAAGCCGAGCAGTAAACTATATGTTTTATGACTTGGCCCGTTAAGCTTGCAACAGTACGCAAGTTTTAAGTACGCAACAATAGTACATTGTTGTCGAGGCATGGAAAACCAGCGATTGACGGACGAGTAGGGATTCAATAATACGAGTCAGGCAATTGCTATTTTCGCCGAGGCTTACATAGTGCTTTTCTCAAATTAATGCAGGAAAATAAATAAATAAAAAATCTATGGCGTACAGCCTCAGTGCTAGGTCAACACAAATGGTTGAAACTAAACGCAAGTGTACTTAGAAAAAAAAGGTTTTGGCATGAAGTCATGGCGTTTTGGACTTAGCTGGAGAGTTTTGGCATGGAGGAATGGCGTTTTGGAGCGCTTTGTTGTTCGAAATTTGAAAAAGACGAGTACTATGAAAAAAATAAAAAAGTTTTTTTTTTTATTATTTGAGAAACCGTAAATCGTCGGTGAGCAAACATCACCGCGCAAGTCATTTTCGCCTAGTTTTTAGGCAGGATAAAAAACTTCTTGGTTTTATTAGAATTAACACAAACATAACCCGATTAATTTGGTTTTGACTTTTCAATGGACATCAGAAATCAGCAAAATTTATATATTTTTTAAATTTTGTCTCTAAATGTATAAAAATCGGCTTCTTACTTACTAATGTCGGAACCGCCAAAAACGACTTGCGCGGTGATGTTTGCTCATCGACGAAATGTCAAAGTTTGCGTATTGATTTTGCATACGGAATAAGGCCTTTTTTCATGCATGTTTAAGAAAAAATCTAATCTTACTTATTTTCATTATTTTGTTACACACAAAAATGTGTAAGATTACCTTAGGGCTAAAACACACCAGCGTCGCGTTCCGCGTCGGAATCTTCGGTCGCCGAACCTTCCGTCGTATACAACACACCAACCGAACCTTCCGCGGCGTCTTGTTACGCGCTAAATGACATCAAAATGGCTTCTTCTTTGATGTTGTCACATTTGTGTTGTGACTTATGACATGATGAACTTTTTGGAAAATATTAATTTTCTGGAGTTACTGGGAATTACAGAGTCCTCAGAAAAAGGTAAACATTTGGAGTGCATCCATCCAAGAGTGGAGTTTCAAAATTATGCTTTGTTGTACAGACAGAACCAATCCTGATAAAAGTGATAAAAGTTTTCAGTATTTTTTATTATTATTTGTTGTTCATCATCACACCAGTACCTAACGGTCTTGTAAAACAATATGCAAATGTTGCGAAGGATGCGTAGCGTTACGAGATTCGATCGCATTCGTTACCACGTCCATTACAGCCTCAAATTCCACGACGTAGGGGATAAGCATGGGATAAGCTGCAGGAAAGTCGTCTTTTACGGTACGATCCCTGTCCAAGGCCCTAGATCACGCAGCAGATCGAATAAGCGCTGGCTAGACGTCGAAAAAGCGGATATGGATGAGAATTATCTCACACCAGCGATTGCCGAAGACCGATCAAAGTGGAGTAGAAAAGCCGGTAATCAGATCTCAACATTGGGCCGAGAAACCGCTACTATCATAACAATTATGGATGATGGCTGAAAACCAGTAATTTACCCTCGCTGCTGAATGAAAAATTTCCTTATCCATTTGTAATGTATTTATAGTATTGTATAATAGATATAAGTTTTATTGTATAGTATTGTATTGATTTTAAAATGGGCCTAGTTGCTTGAAAAAAAAAAACAATTTTAATTATTATCATTGTTATTTATTAATACTCTAAAAAATGATCATCACACTGTGTATTATAGCAGCAACCTAATTGCAAAATACCAATACTGTTGTATCATCATAATTCATGTAAGAGCATTGCTCTTGTCGGTTGAGTATTATGAAGTAAACGCCAGGTCTCCCTGCATTCCGCTTTCTCCTTGACTTCCTTGCGCCTACTCTCTTCTTCGTCGTTTCCTCATGTCTGAGGGTCGTGACCACCAAAAGTAGCGTTGCGGGTCAGGGCTCTCCAGGCACATCTGTTCTGGGCCTGGTGGATTGCCCCCTGGGTGTTGCACTTGATGGACTGCAAAATGGCATCTTTCCACCGGGTAGGTGCTCTTCCTCTACTCCTTCTCCCTTCCACGTGCCCAACTAGTATAAGCTTCTCTAGATTTTCCGGCTCCCGTCGGGCGACGTGACCGAAGAAAGATAGGGACCTTTGGAGACATATTGTTGACAGGCGTGTTTCTATTTTGAGCTCCTGAAGAATAGAGACGTTAGTGCGGCGCGCAGTCCAGGGGATACCCAACATTTTACGCCAACACCACATCTCGAACGCATCTATTCTTGATCTTAATCGAGCTTTCAGTGTCCATGGCTATTGGCCACTTCTTGGCAACACAGGCTTGCTTGGTATTTTCCAAGATTTTGACCCAATTTGAATAAAAATGTTAAAAAATACAACAATACAGACAAGTAGACAACGATTATGGCATATTGTCATCTTGACAAAAATATTTACTCTGCTCTTTGGACAAAAAGAAGTAAAAAGCAAAGAGTAGAGTCATAATAACAAGTGAAACGAGGTTTCCAACACGAGTTTCTAATAGAAACACAGGCCATGCGTTTCGTTTCTTTCGCATTTTTACTTGCAGTCCATTTTGATTTTATTCCAGAATTAGCTGGTTTCTAGGGTTCCGTACCCAAAGGGTAAAAACGGGACCTTATTACTGAGACTTCGCTGTCTGTCTGTCTGTCCGTCTGTCACCAGGCTGTATCTCATGAACCGTGAGATAGAGACTTGAATTTTTTTGCAGATAATGTATTTCTGTTGCCGCTATAACAACAAATAATAAAAATTACTTTTTTGCTCGTTTTTGTAGATAATGTTTTGGAGGCTGTTTCTCATGAATCGTGATAGTTAGATAGTTGAAATTTATAAAGATGATTTATTTATATTGTTGCTATAACAACAAATACTAAAAACTGGTCAAGTGCGATTCGGGAAACGGATATGATTTTGTTGCCATTTTCATAAATGATGCTAAGGACCCTTTCGTGCGCGAGTCCGACTCGCACTTGGCCGGTTTTTTAATTAATCGTGAAAATAAAATAAAATGCAAGTACTATCATTCCAGAACACGGTCTATTTAGCAAAATAAATCCGACGACACTGAACGATTCATTTTTTTTCATGAAAATCCATGACTACAAATGAAAATAGGTAATGATTTTCAGATAAGGCTGCATGGCCAAAGCTTCTTGCCTTCCTATACGTATGGGAGAACTAATAAAAAAAGGACAATTATAAATAGTCCGTAATGATAAAACTAGATAAAACTAATGTTGTCCTTTTTTATAAAGGATTACTCTCATAAGTTAAAAAGAGACGCGGATATGTTAGTAACTAAGTAATGAGGTTTATGCCGAGTCCATTCTTTTTCCCTCTACGC
>JARACY010004418.1:0-27016 GCA_029255725.1 Scrobipalpa atriplicella | reverse complement strand
TTAAAGTTGGGCATCGCACCCCCTTATCTATTGAAGTTAGTCATTACATAACTTACTTAAGATCGAGTTAAGCAGTCTGAGACCGAACCTATTGTTCAAAAAGCGACTTTACGTGTTCGTAAATTTGGCGAGTTTGAGTTCTATTTGATTGTATTTAAGTTCTTTAAGACGGGTAAACCAGTGAGTGCGCTTTTGGGCTCTGTATGCTTGCAGTAAACCCGATTGTGTAGTGAGTGGATAGGGCCGCTGCCGCCTGTGCAGGAAGTCGTGTTTCGAATCCCACCACGTACCAATGTTTTTTTCGTTTTCCAAATTTCATTATATTTTGTACGTTTAATTGACACTTTTACGGAAATATTCCTAAAATAAGGAATTTTAATAGAGAGCATAGTGAATTCACTATGCTCTCATGTTCTCTTATTTCACGTCATTTATGCAATATTAAGTGCGTCAGTTTTAGGGTCAATGTGCTTATTTGCTATCTCTTTTATTATGTTATAGTTAAGAAGGTGAAAAAGCAGACTCAAAGTTGATGAATGATGCCGCCAGAATAGCATCCAGTCTCAATGTCTATTAGTACTGAATTTCGTGTTTAGTGATGGAAATGGACAGTTTATTATTTATTTATTTGGAGTCTGATTTGCGAGTAGCAGTGACGATGAGGCGCAGACGCCGATAAGTAAATTACGTTCAACTCGAGAGGTGCTCCAATTAGGGATCGAACTGCATTTTGCTGGTCTAAGTAAAATCGTTAGCTAATATTTCCTGCCGTAAATATAGTTAAAGCTCTTCGTCACTGCACGAGGGCTTTTAAATTATTGGAGCGCGTAGTACTAAGTGTTGGAGTTTTAATTAGTGTAACTTTACGAAGGTTGTAAAGGTATTATACCTATTATTATTAGTATATATCCTACTGCTAAAGCTGTTAACTAATTACATAGATAAGTATTTCAGAAAAGCGTACAAACCTTATTTGTTGGTGTCAAAATATCAAAACATCATCATAAAGTAAAAAGTTTGTCTAATAACTAAGACCCAATTTAAACATTAAAAGTTCAAGTTCAAGTTGGTTTTAGCCCAATGAAATATTTGATAGACTGAGCCCCAAATTATTCCTTTTTTTTCATTGGACAAGTTAATTCATAATTTAGACCATACCTTGTCAAAGCTGGCAATCAGAAATAGGTCAATATGCGTTTTGTTTTTCCATTGTTGCAACGTACCTGAAAATAATATAAATATCATATTATTCTTAAAAATCAAATTGCAATAATAGTACCTACGTAGGTGCTAATGGTAGATGTTTACTTATTTAGCGTAGTGCGGGTGAAACCGCTGGCAAAAAGGTATTAAAAGAAAAACAGGATATTATAATCATGTAGAGTTAATAGATATATATTATTTTACAAGAGCTTAATATATAATTGTATATTATTAATTACTAGTTGGTCAACATGATTCATCACTCATTGAATAGTACTTTAATAAATGTGATCTTTAAATTAAATCAACTCTATTTATGATTAATTAATTTAAATGGCATAACACCGTATATTAAGTAATTTATGATATGACAAATGCCTGAAATGAATGAGTATTTATTTGTCGATGCTTAATTATAATTTATTCAATACCAGTAATGGATTACTAACTATTTCCAATCAATTACACTACCTGACCTACCTACCCTAGCACATGCACCTTTTTGATAATTAATGCACCTTACATAATTAAATTTCCTATGTATTATAAAACATTTTATTATTAAACGATAAACAAGTGTTATTTATATTGAATATTTGACACGGCTTACTTGTTTGTTGTGAGACAAGGCTTGTGCCTCGACGTTTCGACCATATACGATGGTCTTTCTCAGGAGCTCGGAATTGACACACCACCACACGTCAGGTGTGATCTCCGACTGCGGTTCGCGGCTCGCTGTGAGGAAGACCATCGTATATGGTCGAAACGTCGAGGCACAAGCCTTGTCTCACAACAAACAAGTAAGCCGAGTCAAATATTCAATATTATAAAACAGTTTACTTTGCACAATACAAAAGTTGTCTGATAGTTGTATGATAAATTGGCACCTTATATTTTTATGTGCTTATTCAAGCTATGGGCATTTAACTACATTAATAAATTGTAAATATAAATTCAACATAAAATAAAAATATCAACAGAACAAACTGTAATACTTTTTGAATTAGATAAAAATCAATAAATAAGGCATTCTCAAATAGTGACTCAAAATCATGAGTAAAAGTAAAAGGTACGCAAACATTTAAGGAATTCGTTTTATGTTTGGAGTAAATTCCCAAGACCTCATTTTATATATCGGGCTGTAAAACACCTAACTCACGCGTGAAAAAGCTAATATTTCCTCTGCGAGGTCTTAGAAGCGTTCATTACATTCAATTTTGGGAACGGTACGGAGCAGATAGCAGTGTTTCGGCTTCGGGGCACCTTCATCTCATCACTTTCCGAAAGAACTGAATTCCTTTAATGAATTCCCGAAATGAGAGCTCGGAAAGGTTAGGCATGCCTTATTGAACAAAATACAGGGTGTAAGCACAAGAACCTATAATTTTTAAAATCGTATAAGTATTCTATGATTCATACGAAATGAAGGCCAGCAGGTATGTTTTTATATATTTCAATTTTATTTACAATATCTCCATTATTCAAAAAGTTATATTAAAAAGTGCGATATCTTACCTAAACAGATTTTACATTCTTCTATTATTCACTCAAGTGGTGATGAGCCTAGTACAATGACAGAAGGTATAAGGTTCAATTCACACCGACCGGGAGGATCCGTACGGAGCCGTGCGTGCGGCTGCTGCGGCATGCGTACGTCTCCGATGGCTACGTCGAAATGCGATCGCAATAAAATAACAGCTCATAATTAGCATGTAAGGTTGCATTGATAGCAATTCGTGGTTGCAAAATACGCGACTTAACTAATATAAGTCCATACCTGTCACTTTGTATCATGAGATAACAGAACGGGATGGCAATAATTTTAGTTGAGATTTAGTTAAGTCGGGATGGTTACGAATCGGGCCCATTATGTCACGTAGCCTGCAACGCGAGTCACCACAGCTGTCCGTACGGAGCCGTCCGGTTGTCGCGACTTGTCAAAAGGGAAAAGATGCGGGCCAATATGAGATGTCATTCCTAATTGCAAAGTTCAATTTCCTTTACCTCACTGCAAAATACCGTCTGAGCTCAATAGCTGCGAGCCGGTTAGTCTGAATTCTACCTGGATCGGGTGTCCAGTCAGTCACTAGACCACAAAATGAGGTTTACACTTAATAATGCATAATCTGAATAATGTTTATTAATTTTCAGGAACATTTCCTTTTAATTCATCGTGCTTCTTTAATTAAGTCTTTATTACGTGCTTGGGGAGCTTGAACAATTTCGGAAACCGGTTTCAGAAATTAATTTCGGTCTCGTCCCGTATCTGTGAACGCTACGTCAGGCATTTCCAAGCAAAGTAATAGCTTTATGAGTTTCCCTCTCATTTTTTTCCGAATAATTCCTTTGCGTAACGAGCGAAATTAAATTATTGTGTCTGCCCTGGCCGCCGCAGGTGGGCAAAATGGAAACGGTCGTACTGCTTTTTTATTTTACCACAATATACATTATATTCACCGCAAGGCATAAACGATCGTCCAATCTACTTGCTGGTACATTTTTCTGACATAAAAATTATATGTAGAGAACAGAATAGAAATTGAATTAAATGCTACGAACAGATACTTTTGTCTTGCTAACGTTTTTCCATTGTTAGTAATTACGTTTGTCGGGAATCTAAACGTAGGTATTGTTATTTTATATTATCCTTTTGCAAGAGAGTAACTAGGTACCTTTGTTTTTGCTTTATTTTGTATCTAACTCTACGAAAGTATAGCCAAAGAGGTAATGCTCTACCTTACGTTAAAACGAAAACAATTCATTTCTGTGAAGGGCCGCGTTACCCCGCATTCCCCCACGTGCCCCTAGCCTTGCCCCTCAAGAAACTGTGGAATGTTAGACGATCCGTAAAAAGCAATACTTCTCGCGCCGTTTGCCTTCTCCACCGTACATTTAATGCGAACCAATGCAATACAATTCTGGCCCTTGATGCGGGTAAGTGCTAACGTGAAAATTTGATTATAACTGCTCGCTAACAACTTTTCATAAACACTTGAACACACTTCAATACAACTGCTATTAATTTTGCTTATTGAAAAATATATACTTAATTAATTCTAGTTAACTATTGCTAAAGTGATTCTTTTTCAATGATGTTTCGTATGTTTGCGGTCACGAGGAAACCTCCCTAGTGGAAAAAAGAAACATTGTGGAAATAGAATAACACTAGGTTGTGTATATAGGATGCTTATTGTTATTCTTTGGAGAAAGAGGACAAGAGGCAAAAACGGACTGAAAACATTGTTACAATAGAAAAAATTCGGTATATTTTGATATAGGTATATTACAGACAGCACAGGTAAAAAAATGCTGACCATACCAATGTGTTTTGCGGCCCGTAAATCCAAATTTAGAAACCGCAAATATTATGTTTGTAAGAAAAAAGGTTACCTATATATATTGCGGTTCCTACGTTTAAACTTCCTTGAAAATGTAAAGAAAAAGCAACTCACGGGCCGAAAAACAGGTTGGTACTGATAACTCAACGTTAAAAAAACTAACTTTACGGCTGCCGCGGCACGCGTACGGCTCCGTATATCTGCGTCGCGTCGGCATGTAATCGATCGCAAGAAAATGGCAGCTCATATTAATTTTTTTTAGCTCACAAGGATAAACTGAGCTATCTTTACATCTGTCATGTCGCCACTATAGCTGATTGGCTTCAATTACTGTCAATGTAAGCTAGCCATATTATAGTTCCAAATAATGCCACATGAACAATTATGCATGGTCGCACTATATACATTTTGACACGTCCCCTTTGTGACACGACTTGTTAAAACACGTTATTGATAGTTATGATATGCGCTGTTATTCCTGAATACAAAGTTCAATTTCCTTTGCCGCTTTGTAAAATAAAAATGCCGTCCAAGCCGATGCGAACCGGTTAAAGTCAGGTTCACGCTATTGCAAAATCCTTCACCGTTTTTCAGAGGACATAATGGCGCCTTTGACATTATGCCTTACGTGATACGTGGCATTATTTCTTTCTGTTCTGGATTTTGACACGCCTGTCACCGAGCGTTTGCGGGCAAGGCACATCGTGGTACGAAGATTTCAGGATTGACTGTTTATTTGACTTATACTGAATTCAGCTTTTTTGTGCACACATATCAATATATTTTACATTGCTAAAGACAGATAAATTTTAAAAATAACATAGGATACATACATACATAAAATCATGCTTTTTTCCCTATTGGGGTAGGCAGAGCAAAAACGACCTAAATAAAGGTCATTCCGCCACGTCTGAAAAGTTTTGAGGGTTATTATTATAATACACTACATACCTATATAATACAGGTGATTATGTATATTGATTGCTATGGTGACAGGTTGTCAGCCCATCGCCTAAATTGCAATACACTGAAACCCTCGATTCATAGGATACAAAAGTTAATAACGGTTTATTTTTGTTGATAAATAATCAACTTCTTGCAGCAAAGCTTTTGCATACAAAAACTATGACGAGACTTTTTATCTAAAAGCTCATCTACAAGGTACTTACATACTGAACTGTCTCATAATCATAACCAAAACTCATATCGTAGGGACACTTCATATAATTTCCATCAAAATTTCTCTTCATATTTGTTTCTTCGTTCCAATATCAACATCAAATAAACTTAAATATGAGAATGTCGTGTCTCTCAGATAATGAAACAGACTATTAGACGCTCGCAAGTCAAAAATAAGTATTTTTACGTGCTCAACTCCTAACATGTAACCTCCAACTCCAAATATGTATTTTTATTGTTTTGAAGTACCTACTAGATTGCGCACGTGGAGGTAATGAATCTCGCAGGTATTCTTTGCCCGTGTGTATGAAGTTTACAGATTACATGTATATTTAATTTGCCCTGGCTCTACCTGGCTACACCCCCCGCCTGCCGCCACCGCCCCGCCAGCCCCACAAGCCCAACCCGTATATATCCTTCATATTCATAACATTTCTCAGACTGGAAGGGCGTTTACTCCATTTTTTTTGTTATAAAATAAATGTATTGTTGTTTACATACCAGACATGAAATCACACGTGTCAACCAACAGCCTTTTAAAAGCCTTTTTATCACAAAAGAATAAATATGACACCTGTGACATTATGACACGAAATAAGACGGTTCGCTATATCATCGTTTCCCTCATCTACTGGTTTTTTATGCATGCGAAGAGAAGCAACTGGTTAATACAAATACAAATCCAACAGATTATAACAAATTATTACTGATAAAAAAATAACAATTTGTTTACCTACACCTACAATCCGTTTATTAGGGTTCCGTAGCCGAAAGTTGGCAACGTGACCCTATTTACTATGTGCGTCTGCGCCTGTGTCTGAGCTGCATCTTAATAGATAGACATTTGAAATGTTAACACTGTTGCGCTATAACATATAAAGAGAGCTCCGAAACTAGATTTTTTTTGTTGAGTTATAAATTTTTTGTCTTCCAGTGGGTAGTAACTTATCTCAGAGTTAATCTTTATGGGCATATAGTTACAAATTTTACAGAAGATGCATTTTTGTTTCTGCTATAACAAATAAATAAAAGAATATGAAAAGCTGAACCATTCATGCGCGATTTTGACTCGCACTTAGCCGATCTTTTACCCTAACTCCTTTCATAAAAGAATCAATTCTTTCTTCAGTGAGGCGAATAATTTTATTGAAGGACATTTTTTTACGACAGGTAACAAAGTTCCACAGCTACCGTTGTTGTCGTAAAAATGTTCATAAAGACAAATGAAAAAACGTATTTTATGTTGGAAAACTATAACGACATCCTTTGTTTACTTATAATATTATACTTACAATTTGCAACCTACTGCTGGGAGTCTATTCTGTTGTAGATATAAAGTAACAAAAAAATTAGTACAATAACATAATTGTACAAAACAATCGATAGTATCGTCAGCTTGTGCAAAATCGAAGAGCAAAGTATCGATAGTATCCATATCGTGTTTGTTTTTTCTTATTTTCCAACGAACGGTACTATTAATACTATCGATCGTGTAGATGATTTTGGCGTTGTACTATCGATTGTTTGGCAACACTAACCCTGATTGATGCAAAAAGATAATCCCTTATTCCATTTCTCCGCCCTAGGCAAAGACTAAGGTTACTTTTACCACGAAAAACAAGTCATTCCGTTTCAGTCATCGTTAAACACTAACCAAAATTGGTGGGTAAAGTCCGATATTTCAATCAAAATGAATCAGATATCGGACTTTACCCAGCAGGCTTGGGTAATGTTCAGTACTACCCAAAAACGGCTGGGTACCTAATCTAAAGATTACCCAGCCGTCGGACATTACCCTGACCTATTTAATATTGAAGAAATCGTAGACAGTGCTACGTAAAAACTCGTAGCTAGTGCTACATCAACAAGTGGCGTAGCAAATGAAAATCGGCATTTACTGAACGTAGTATTATTACGGGCTGGTTAAGGCAAATCGACAATAATCGCCGGCACGAATGTCGTATTTGCATATTCATTGCATGGAACCCCCTCATTTTAATGACAGCCGCGGAATGATCGTTAAACCCAGCAAAAAGTGCCACGTCACCGTTATTCCACGTTTTAATTTTATACCTACAGCCTTTTTAAAGCACAATTTCCATCTGCTTTAGTGACAAAATATACCTAAAGACTTTTTTTTTAATTAAAAAAAACCTTCCAACTTTTTTAACCTGTGCCTCTAAATACCGTCATCTGCATTTGACTACTAACATATTCAGGAGCTAGGTACATTATCTATCTATTCTCAAACAACCAATCAGATTGTTGACATCTGACGTGTTGACAAAATCTTTTTGTGCGCAGCTCTTGAATACTAAGAGAAGGTTCGTCTGAGATCCGTGCTGGACTGTGACCGACAAAAACATACAATGTGTCAGCCAATTCAACTGCTTCTCATCCCGGGCATGTTGTAAAACCACCAAGGGAGTTGAGGGTTGCAGTGTATTGTTATTTAGGCAATAGACTAACTTGTAGGTACCAGTAGTAGGTACACTTCTCTTTGAAATAACCCAAAAAACTTGTCTGACGAATGGGGATAAAAACGCATAAGCTAAAGCAGATGGCGCCACTGTTAAGTGTTCTAAAAGAGACCAATGAGAAGACACAAAAATAACATTGATATTGATATTGACAGATTACTGACCAATCACAGGAAAAAGGAACACTCAACAGTGGCGCCATTTAGTTCTTAGTTTTTAACCCCATTGGCGTTCCGCCAAAACCATTTAGCATCAAATATATTTGAATCAAACAAAAACACTACTTTGGCATTTCTCATTAACCTGTCAAATCCATACTTAAAATTGCTCTGAATCCTGAGATCGTTTCATAAGTACAAGCCATATAATCTAGGGCCGATGGGGATTGATTGTTGAACACCGTAGGTAAGGTAAACAAGCCGGGTGTGGATGCGTTTTTGCATGACTCGTTCGTGCAAATTTGTTCTTGGTTTGTATGTCGTGTCATCGGTATGTTTGATGTGCCTCGTACATTGAGAGGGAATTTTTGCGCGTCAAAAGTATCATCGCCAACAAGGAACTGTTACACAGGAATAGTTATCAAACTCAAAATGTGTTCCAAAACGCAATTCGACAGAACTGACAATTTTTTGACTCATCCCCTAAGTTGTCCCTAAACTGTTTTTCACACTACGCCTGTTAATAGAAGCTAGAATTCCCAGTGTATAAGCCATTCGTTTTTAAGAGATAATTTTGCCGTACAAAATCGACGTTTTCGTATTGTGGGAATTATCTTTTAAAAACAAAATTGAGGTATAGTATGAAAGATAAATAAATATTCTTTTTATTAACCTCTATTTGTCTTTAATATTAAGTACACATTAAGTAAAAAAAATGTAGGGATTTACTGGAGAAAATGATTAAACACGTCCAACATAGGAGAAATAAAGGTGAAGCCTTTGTATTAAATAAAAGAAACGAAAGAAGTCGCCCACTAAAAGGCTTTCGTACCCAAAGGGTTGAGCTCGGGGCGAAGTATAATAATTAAAATATACACAATGATAGGTCTCGCTTTACTCAATGTTTATTGACGGGCTGGGAGGGCCGGGAACCCTTTGCGAGTTCAGGTTGCAAAGGGTTTGCCATCGGGCGTTTTCCACTAGACGGCACGTGTGGACGTTGCCGTGGGGCAACGGTAATGACACGGTATCGTGGAAGAGATAATGAATGAAAAATCAATAAAATTATGTACCACGCTTTTCCACTTGACGGCACAGCAACGGCACAGCGTTGATTTCCACCGTCGTCGCCGGCCTGACAAATTCTGTGTGTTTTGTATTCGTGTGTGTGCGCTCATATTGGAACTAGGTAGACGACATCGTCCTAGTGGAAAAACAGAGCCACGGTATCGTTATCGTGCCGTTGTCGTACCGTCTAGTGGAAAAACAGGCATCTCCTTGCGAGCACGGATAGCTCTGCTTACTTTCGTAACAGATCGGACTCATCTCTTAGTTGACTTTTCTTACAAATATTTACAAATATTCAAACAAAAGTTCGTAAATACGAGCCTTAGTATAAATTCCATTTTGATACCTTCACGCGTTTCTGAGAAAAAGGGTGGTGAAAGACAGACAGACAGACGGCCAACCGAGTGATCCTAAAAGGGTTCCTTTTTTCCTTTTGAGGTACGGAACCCTAAAAAGTATGAATGCTCACTCCATTGGTTACAATACTCCTTATGTAACGTCTACCACACGGGGTGTGCGTACACGCGACCGCATTACGGACGGCAAACAAAACTTTCCACAACAAACATGCTGCTACTGTACAAAAATTTGCCACTGCACCACTTTTGCCGGTTCGTTTTAATTAATTAATTTAACTCATGAGTCACGATCTACTTTATAGTCAAACATGTTTTGGAACCACATGACTTATTTTATAGTGTAAGCGTCCGGTAATGGTACACGAGCGTTTCCATGCTTCGGAAGGCACGTTAAGCCGTTGGTCGCGGTTGGCTTAAAAACTTTGACAGCTTTGTTGGCCATTAAGCTCGCTCTGTGTAAAAACCAGTTTTTCGTAATACTTAAAAGACTAAGGCCCGTATTTATAATCAGCTCTCAAGAGAGACAGTGAGTTTGAGTTTCATATCAGAAATGTCATTTCAGTACAAAACGACCTGTCAAATCCGTACTTAATATTGCTCTCAAACTTGAGATTGCTTTATAAATAGGAGCCTAAGAAGATGATGCAGAGTACCTATGTAGCGTTCCATAGCAGTCCAAACGGTTTCCTTTCTCTTTCTACTGGTACAGATTGAGAGTCATCTAGTTTTTAAAAGGCCTTATTGTGACGACCACGCCATCATTCCTTTAGTCTTTCTTTTCCTCGCCTCTACCAGAGCTGATACCCAGCTAAAACCCTATATAGGGGCGTGGTTGACACGCCCTTACGTTTTTTACACACCTCTGCATTATTATATCAACATAATGTATCAAGGATCTTGCGTTTAAAGCAAGAAAATAATCCCAAGGGATTTAAAGTTGTATGGAAATCCTTAATAGCCCAAGGGTTATTATGTGATTTGAATTTGGAATGTCATGTGAACTACTAAGAAAATAATTTTCAGAAAAAAAAAATATGGCTGTGTGTGTATTAAAACTGTTGCCACACTCGCCTTCTGCGCCTCCCGGCGAGTGTAAAAAGGCTGTATGACTAGTTATCTGTATGTGCTCTTTGCTTTGTATAAAAAAAAGAAACTAAAAAAAAGAAAACGCGGTTTGATTTTGCAAAAGTTTTTCTCTCATTGATTATTACTTCCATTTCGTAAATTGTCGAGTGAAATTAATATTTTGACTCCAGAAGACATTGTGACTAGTATTTTATCGTATTTTGTTATTTATGTTGAATATGTTAAATACGATCAATTCGTTTTTTGGAAAAATACGTAGGTAGTGGATTGTGAACGTGAAGTGTAGTTCAGTGAGTGTGAATTGACTTTCGGATCTGTTGCTTCTGGTATGTTTTCAATATTTATTTATGTATCAATATTACATGATTAGGTATATTTCTGAGCTTTATTATCTTACAGACGCCTGCCACCGTCTAAGTAATCTGTGCAGTAGGTGTGTAAAATATAGTATGCTCCTCGGGAATAAATGTGTCTTCGCCTTGGGCAGACTTGAATCCCTCGCTACATTCAGGATTCTTGTCATAATTCCCTCGCTTCGCTCAGGAATTAAAGATTTAATTCCCTCGCTGCGCTCGGGAATTAATCCTAGAATCCTTCATTCCGCTCAGGATTCAATGTGCTGCCCGTGACGTTAGACACTGCTTTATTCCCTCGTTGCCTAATATACTATTTTTACATACATAATATAATAAATCTAAGTTTGTTTATAATCTATAATACTAAATTTTATCTATCTGTTCTCTTGACTACAAGTGGACTCGACCGCTCTGTCTGACAATCCGTATCTCTCATTTCATGAAATTACACTAACCTTAATTATTTTGTTACTTTTGAATGGCATAAGCTTTTTGCCTGAAAGAAAAATGCGTCTTGAAAGTTTTAAATTCATGAAGTCTTGAAGCCGACCGACGCGCCGCTGCTCTATCTTATAGGTGATTTACGTAGGAACTAGGAACGTGAGTGCCAAAAATTTCTTCATAGGAAATATCAGTTACAAAATATGACCTTATGTCCCTTAAGCAAAATTTTTCATTTATCTGCTTTTGTATTTATGCGTATGTCACATAACTTTGATGACTTTGAAACAACCAATTTTAAGTGTCTCCATAATTATTACGGTTGCGTTCATGGGACACATTACATACACTTCCCGCTGACAAACAGACAGACGCACAGGCGGACGGACGGACGGACTGAAGAAGCATAATACGGCAACCTAAAAAGCACACAGATGATTTACTACAATCCACCGGCTCACCGTATAGTATAACAATAATCTCGGCCATTCGTTGTGCGAATTCGCGGGATTTTTGCGGCAAATTCGTGCCGGAAAAAATATGCGCAAAGAATCGGTAATTAACAGCGGGCAAGCCAGTCAACTAAGCCCGGCCATTGTCAACCGGAGAAATAAAACGCGCGGGCAGTATTGTTCGCATGGGGCAGCACTGGTGCCGAGAAACTTCACGGACAATATTGCAATACAAACGAGCCTGCGCTCCACCGCGACTACCCATAAATCACACAAGTTAGCATTGCGATTCTTGTTTGGGAAATAAATAAATATAAGCGGAGCGGACCCTTACTCTCGAGCCTTCATTTGAATTTCATAAAGGTGCTGTATTAAAACAATCGCAACAAAGGGATACGGGAAATACGCACGGAAACGGTGGATTCAAATTCCTCATAAGATTCGCGTGGAGTCGAGCTAAAGGGGTTCCGTTGTGAGCATCTAAGCGTTTTTATACCATTGCAATGCATGATTCACTATACCTACATGTAGGTAAATTATACAGGGTGTTAGGGCAAACACAGTTAAATGAAATCCAATTATTCATCAACTTTCCCTATGAGACTCATGCGGAATACTCAAAAGTAAGTTTGGACTTCGTGGAGGGCAGATACGCCCTACTTAGCCGGCGACCTTATGATTATGAATTCTACCTGACATAAAATTACAGGTACGGCTCATCAGCCAATGGCCAATTTGACGAACTAAACGTCAGAATCTCATATCATGCTCATAACGCGCTCATTATGTGCGCTATGACTATGACCATGCTGTGACAGCTCCAATAAAAAAGTTATCCGTGTAAATGTGTATGAATAAGATCAAAGGAGGAGATTTGACTTGTTTCAGTATCTGGCTGTTACATAGGTTGATCTTCGGAAATAGTTTGGTGCATTAATGAAGGAAACTATGCAGGAGATACAAGGAACAGTTGTGTTGCTAGTTTGTGAGTCGCGCTACTTCAGCAAAGTTATACATTGTTGCCTTATTGTTCGTTACGCAGCAAGTTCGATCATAAAACTTCATTTTAACAACGTTAACTTTGCATCGTTTACACTCATTTAGCTTCAAACTAAGCTCGATCGATTTAGCTACGATACTTACGGTAAAAAGTAAGCGAAAGAGGAAAAAATATCGAAGGCGTCAACAAACTTTTGAAATATTATTAAGTTGAATTTGGCCTCATCAAAGGCAAATGACGGGCGATTCAGTAAGCCGTGAGCTCAGCTGTCGATGTGAAAGCACTTCATGTCAATCCCTCAAGTGGTTCCAATTGCTTCC
Organism: Scrobipalpa atriplicella; assembly: GCA_029255725.1. Classification (NCBI taxonomy): domain Eukaryota; kingdom Metazoa; phylum Arthropoda; class Insecta; order Lepidoptera; family Gelechiidae; genus Scrobipalpa; species Scrobipalpa atriplicella. The sequence continues at coordinate 13,576 of JARACY010004418.1, read as the reverse complement.
TCACCAAGGCCCTTTTATGATGAATGTAAGGAAAATTGAAATCACGTTCCGTTTCGCGTTGTAATTTTTCAAGACCAGCGGAAAGTAGTATTCATGAGACTGTGAAAAGGTATAGAAAGATCAATTCAAAAGGACGAACGAACAGCTTCAAAGCCAACGGTGCAGGTATTCAAGTTTGTAGTACGTGATGCTAATGCGTGCGTAAGTGGAATTACGGAAACACGTTATTGGATATAAGAAACGTCAATAATGTACATACGAATACCTTTGTCACGTTTCTAAACCGCGTAAGTAGAGTATTTAACAGCCAGGTTTTGTAAGATTCAATTTTAAGAACTAAGAAGGAAGGATTCAATTGTAAGGAAAATAAGCCCCAGAGTGGACAAATATTTGTATTTTCTCAACTGCGCACGCGAGAAGGATATTTTATTAATAAAGTTATAAATGCGTTTTACGTGGATAAGTTCATGGAATGTAACTTAACGCCATTGCTAACAGGGTCTAAACTCGAGTGCACCCGCCCGCTCCGGATACGACTCCCTGTCGAACCTTTGTCATTTTAATCATACTTCCGATCTTTCAAAATAATATTATTGAAATATGTTCAATTTCCTTCGTTCTGCAGGATTCGTAATTTTCGGGGTGTTACAGTCTGTACGCCAGTGTATAGGTATAATCGATCTCTGTATATTTTCTCGGATAAAATGATATTTTTATCGGATCCGTTAACGATGAACGTGACTTTTTATTTATGGTGGAAAAATGTTCTGAAATTGACTTGGCAGCTTTTGTTTTTTGGTAAATTTTGGGACGATAAACTTGAATACAATATGACAGTTTTGTTTAAGCAAATGCGAATTGTAATAATAAACGAGGGCGGCAAGCAAGGCAAGAGAGGGGAAGTAAAATAGTGTTCTGTTTTGTAATCGAAAATTTTCAGCGTTCCAAGCATACGTAGAGCTAGAGCGCCGTAACCCTCGCTCAGTCGAGCGAAGGAACTACGTGCCGTTATGGTCTTGGGCCACTATTCAGAATAATCGTTATTGTTTAATGGCATTTGGAGATCGTTTCATAAAACCTGAACGTTACTACGCAACAACGGGCAAACAGCGGCGCCACGATCGATGGCATTACACCCTTAGATTTACGACAACAGCATTTCAATGTTGGCGATGCAATCATGGATATTAATTAATTTTCACTAATTGTTTTTCAAACTGCGGGGCCAGGAGAAAGGAGGTTTTATTATTTTGTTTGAAGATTTAATTACTACATAGAACACTAAATTATTAAATTCAATTAAGAGGTAAATGTTAGAATTTTCTAATATTGCGCACAGCACTTGTTTTGTTGAAAGATTTATAATTTGGGAAATATGAAGAGGGGACAAAAGACGGCGGGCCGGAAGTTTTTGCTGCCAATTTGAATATTGCGTACTGAGGGGCAATAAAAATACCTCACGTCAAATGTACGAAGCTATTATTCATTATAAGTAATGCCATCGTGCACCCCTCTCCATAACGAATATAATCCACGTGTTGGTTGTATAGAAATATTAGGCGAATAATTAGGTTCGTAACTATGGAAATCCAAATGTGTAAGTCGTCTACATAATATAATAATGTGTTATAAAAAATAAATATCTGTATATTCACAATAGGTAATAGCGTGGATTTCGAGTATATAGGGTATGTGAGAAAACCCTATGTATTAAGTAAGTATCTTTTATGTGAAATTTCACCATTTTAAAATTCAAACTCCGAGTACATAGTTTTGGTTTTATAATATTTTTCATCCATGATACTTATAATTTTGTAAAAAATAAATACAAAGTATAGGTAATATTCAAGTGATTCGTTTATCCTGAGTGCTGCTCTGTGGCAGGTAGGAGGAGACGAGGGCTTCAGAATGTGCGGTATTCTACCCTCGAGTTGGGAACTTCCAGCCCAATTGTTAGGTACTAATTAATTATAATCAGCATACCGATCTAAGATATTAAAGCCCTGTCAGTTTCTGTGGTTATTGTGTAATGTGTTCGGGTATTCCGAGTATTAGAAAATATATACGGGGTGTTTTGGAAGCAGGATGCAAAGCAAATGTGACGATAGTTAACACAACTTAAAACATTCTTATCAATTTTATTTATTATTGCTTATACCAAAACTGCCCCAAATTTTATTGATACTTCGAGGTACATATTTTTTCTTGCGTTATTGAGCATGTAGATAGTTTTTTTTAATCTGTTTTGTTTACGAATTTGGAAAGATATAAGTATTAAAATTGTTTGTTTAAAACGATTGCAACTACAAAATTACTATGTACCGACAAGCTATGTATAATTAAATTAAATTTATAACTTTCAAGAGTTGTTAATATAAGACAAGAGAAAGGATTTAAAAAGAAGAGTAGGATATCCTGCTTATTTACCCACTAATTAAATTGTTTGTCAATATATCTGCGATAACGTAAACATGTACGTAGCGTGTATCAGCAAACGGAATGATCGCGTATGTCAGCCGGGCAATTGCGTGTAATTCAGACATTGACTCCGATTTTCGCTCTACACAACTGTCATGTCTCGTCAAGCCGTCAAGCCGTCAGTCTCGGCGGGCTGGTGCCGCACCCGCGCCCGCCGCGCGCCGCCGTGCCATGCCGCGCCACCTCCCCGCACCGGCAGATCATAACATAAAAGGGTTAGGAAGACGGTATAAAATTTTCAAGACGGGTAAGGCTGTCGGGTGTCTTCACGCTGCGATATTTATTACAAAATATACAGGCGGTTACAACGTAAATATCCGACAAAGGAACGTTCCAAGTATTTATCAAGGTAAAAAGTTACGTTATTACATTTTCGGCGGAGTGTGATCTGATTTTGGGGTGGTTTGACGCGGCTCGTCTGAGTGGTGGGTCCTTTGTTACGATCGAGCGCGTGGATGCGAGAACTGATCTGCGTTATTCGGTGTTCAAGTGCGATATTTCACTAGTTAGCCTGGAGCTGGGAGTGGCCGGGATGGATGACACGTCGGGCGCGGGGAATAACCACGGAATAACCGACCTGGATCCGCCCGACGACTCGGCGGTACTCTCCCGGCCCGAGTGATTAATGTAAACTACCCGCCGTTCTATGTTGGACGTGCGTGTTAAAAGTAATGACGTCGTCATAATTAATGAACGTGTTATCATTTAACGCTCGGTTTGTGAAAACATCCTATTCAGTTTGATTAAAATGTATGTTTTACTAAAATTAGGTTTTCTTTTCCTCCCACTTTATTAATAGGTACTATTACCTAGGTAGTCTAGGTAGAATACCTTACTTTATTTTATGCATCAACTAGAATACTAGATATATCACATTCTTTAAATACTGTACCTAATTGGGTATTTCTAATGCTCAAAGACTTCCTTCCCTATCAAAGAATTCCTGCGCCTCAACAAAATTTAGATAATATCACATTATACTCTTGGAAATATTACGTGTAACTACTATCTGCCTAAATACTTAACCTAAAAATTAATTTGAGTTCGCATAAAGTTGAAGAGTGTAAGCGGGTAAATAATTTCGTCTCGCGTACATTCTCCAAATTATTTGTTTAACGAAGTTTCAACTCTCACCGTTACATTTGTCAATTTCCGAATAATTATGTTTTCGTAAGGCGGAAATGATGTGCCGAATTGACAACGAGCCGGTGACATTGTCTGTGAAAAGCCAATTTCCGAGGCAAATGTTCCGGGAGCACCTTGGAGAGCTCAGTTGCAGAACGTACCATTCGCGAAATGTACCATTTGCAAAACTTACCCTTTTTATTTGAAAACTAATGATCATAGACAAAGGCAAGACTAAAAAGTATTTATTTGGTTTTAATCTAGCTAACTGAATCATAAAGAGTGATAATTTCCAAAAAAAAAGATCTTTTAAAATTTCTTTGCCCTGGCGCGCTCTTTGCTTAGCTAAAAAATGGGTACATTTTGCGTACCTTTTGCGAATGGTACATTCTGTGGCTAGGGTACATTTTGCGATTAAAGGTCCATCAGGACACCCAAAGTATAGAACCCAGGAAAATTCTCTACACAGATTACCTAACGGGCCCCTAAATGCTGAATTAATTTATTGATAATGTTTAAATACTCTTGTAATTTTTTTAAACATGTCATCCTTATACTGTATAGGTAACAAATCTATCTGTTACTCGTACCTATAGTCTTTGCTGTGAACATACATATTACTATTTATAATAGGTATGACAACCAACTTACTGCTGTCATTACATTTTATTCAATTTTTTTTATCCAATAAATAGAACGAAAATATCAAAAGCTTCGGTACAAAAAAAACAGCATGGAAATATCCAATACTATCAGCAGAAGATTTCGTCGAGTTTAATTTTAAAAGTAAGCAACCCCTAAGCTGCCTCAAGCCTGGAATAGCCAGATCCCGTATTTATCAGGTCAGAAAATTAAGCGAATCTAGCTTGAGGAACTCCAGCTAGATTAAATTTCAAAGCCAAACCGGCTATAAGCCAGATTGGCAAACCTCTACTTTAATTTTCATACCAGCCAAACAGAATTTGGAAATAAATACATGAATTCATCATTTTGAGTTTGTTTGAAACGTCACGCGTATCGTATATACCTACTACTATACGCTTAATCCCAGAATTTTGCTCATTGGCCGTAAAAAAATATAATTACGCAGATTATGCATTGCTAAACGCAAATGCCTACTTCGGGTTTTGGTTTTGACCCGACTACTCATGTCATATAGTTTTCGATGATACGGTGCGAGTTCAGTTGAAAGGTAGGTACACACGTTTAATGATGATGCGAGTTTGGTGTTGGTGGCGTAACCACGTAACCGCAGCGGCATCGTGCGGGCCATCGGCGTAGACCGCAACTGAAATGGGCTCGGTCAGTGGTGTCAATTCGGGTTGATCACGACTAACTGAACTGCAGAACAGAAAAGAACGGGAGGTATACAACATTAAAACCTGTCAATAGAAAATAACATAGATCTGTCAAATATCCAGTTAGTCCATAAAAGTTTAAGTCGTGAGTTAGGTAAAAGGGTGTAAAATCGAGTACTCTAAAATGAATTAAAGTTTTTAAATAAACTCTCACTGACAGCATATAAATAAGTTTCTTACCGACGACCCTTTCTGTTCTGTCATCAGTCGTCAGTCGGTGTGAACCAAATCGAAAGCAGTGCCGCCCCGCTATCACGCCACAACGCACAGCATTATCAATTATCCCATTTTGAAATCATTTCGAAACCTGTGCTATACGGGAAAACAAAAACAAGTTTTCTGATCGATTTATCTAAGTTCACCGGCAAAGCGCACTTGGATTGAGGCCTTTCAGATGAACGACAGACTATAATAACATCCTCACGGTATTCTTTACTGACTCAACAAGCCATTTCGACTCACAAAAGAAGGATTCATAATGCGCTCGAAGGCTGGGTGAATCAGTTGGGAATTTCACAAGAACTCACGGATTGAGCGCGAGTATGACGCAGGTGATGATTATTTTGGTTTTATATTAATTTTCTAAGGATAATACCAACCTTACCTTAATACCTTAATAATACCAGCCTTAATAATACCAACCTAGTCTATCTACCATTGAGGAATATTCTAAACTACTTACTTACTCGTAGAATAATAGGCGATTCTAATGCAGAAATTTTACCATTCAAACCGGAAATAGGTGCAAGAGGATAAAATTATAGTAAGTACGATTTATTGTTATTGGATCTGATTCTGCGAATGCAATTTGGAATTCATTAATACTAGCTTTTAGCCCGCGGTTCCACCTGCGGTATTGAACTTTCTCGAGGAAATGACGATTTTCTTGCTTTGTTCTATTCCAGGATTTAAGCTAGCTATGATGTGTGCATTTCATCCCGATCCGTCTAGTGGTTGAAACGTGATTGATTAACAATCATCTAAAATTAACAAGTAGGATGTGAACTGTCAATATTTGAGAAAGGATAAGGAAGGATACATTTTGTTTTATAGTGGTTATTATTGTTAATAATTAAGCGCTCGCTGGTCAAATGGTTAGTGCTTATTCATTTCGATAGCGAATGTTAAGCAACCATTGCCGTGGCCAGGCCATGGATGGATAACCGGTAGTGGTATCACAACTCGGGCGTTTCCGTGCTTCGGAAGGCACGTTAAGCCGTTGGTCCCAGTTAATATCGTAGATATTAGCCGTTAAGCCATATCAAAGGCCATTGCTTAACATTGGCGGCTTGAAAAACTCTGGCAGCTGGGTTGGTCACTAAACTGGCAAAAAGCCTATCTTGAATTGGGTTTGGTTTCCTTTCTGGGTTGCAGAAGTCAGATGGCAGTCGCTCTGTGTAAAAACCAGTACCCTCGTTCAATCCCCTAGATTAGGTAGCCGACCCCGTTAGATACGGGATAAGGCTAGGGAGGTTATGATTATTAATAACAACCTAAATGCTAACAATTCCGTATTTTATCGAAACAAAAGCCCCATTGTTCGATGTTTGACCAAATTGTTAATATTAGGAATACTTCAGTCGAACTATTTTCGAAATAAAGTGGGTAGAGATTAACGCCAATCCGCTAAATAGTTATTAATTAAACATTGGATATTAAATTACTGAGCATTTTCATTAATTAATAGGAGTATTCATGATATTTAACCAAACGTTATGAAAATTGAATATTAGAAACTGAAAATTGACAGGTTTGGATAATGTTATTTAAAAATAATATCCTGAAATAATTATGAAATGTAAACCAATGAACATTCAGATTGAGTTGTTTCAAATTAATATTCTATACTAATTATGTCAAGTTCCTTGGAATTAGTATTATTTTCTTGTTATAAATAAACTACAAATAACATAGTTTTACCTTTACTCTTTCAAGAAAATTATAAGTGACTAGAAATATTAAAATTATGCTACTTTTGGATAAATGTTAAATATAAAATAAATAAGATAGCACTTCTAGTCTAATAGAATATATTTCCCTCTAGACGACAAAACTGAAAAAATAAAAAGAAGATCCATAAAAATTAGATCTGCAGGTAGTAGTTGTGCGACACTGGTTCTAATTAATTAAAATGCACAAGTAAATTTATAGCGGACTTTATATTAAAAATTGACACAGTAACAATAGCTTAGAATTAATTATTGAGTCAAAAATACAACGGAAAAGGATATGACGTCACACTGAAGTCTATACATAGTTGCAATTATAAAATAATAATCTATGTTCAAACCTAAGAGTTGAACAGTAGTTTTAAGTTAATGTTGCTAGAATATTCACTTGGATATTATTATCGCACGTCTTAACTTAATTAATCTTGAAGAAGGAAATTGAAAGGCGCTCGTAATGAAGTATTGTTTTTCCAATGTAAGGCCTGTATTTATAATCAGGTCTCAAGAGTGACAGCGAGTGAGCGAGTGATCAGAAATGTCATTTCAGTACAAAACGGTCTGTCAGATCCATACTTAATATTGCTCTCAATCTTGAGATCGCTTTATAAATACGAGCCTATGTATTCTGGACGGGAACCACGTTTTAAATCAGCCTTACCCAATAATTAGTCTTAAAATCATACTTGCCGTTCCCAATTTTAATTGGGGTTTTGAAAATCTATTAAAAAACCAATCTTGCTGTGTTCTGTTGAAAACTAGATATATATAGCTTTAAATATTAATTGTACAATTTTGTCAATCTTCTTGTGGTAGAGAAGTAAGTAGGTAGGTACATCGCAAATTAAGATTATTAGCTATAATATATTCTGTATTATTAGTTTCATCTCTTTGGCAGCGGACTAACTAATTTCTGAACAGCGTTAAATCTCTCTTTTAAATGCAAGTTAGAACTCGTAGGTATGTAATAAATTTCTGATAAATTGTAGGGTAACTTTATTTAGTGAGCGATACGTTAGCTTAGTTAGGCCCGTATTTATAAACAGCTCTCAAGTGTGACAGCGAGTTCGATTTCGTATCAGAAATGTCATTTCAGTACAAAACGACCTGTCAAATCCGTACTTAATATGGATCTCAATCTTGAGATCGCTTTATAAATACGAGCCTTAGTAGTGCAATGGTGTAGGTCCCACCCGTAGGTCGTAGGGCAGTCGAGGGGATATGGGAATAGTTTGTGTATCAAATCTTGGCAAAAAAAAACTATGTATTGAAATTACATGTGTATCAATATTGATATACTTAATTATTATATTATTTTAACACTAAATAAAAGAATTTTGTGTCTGATTCTCCGATTTATTACCGTGGAGGATAATCCTCACTGTATAACAAGAAAAATAAACGAAAATATAATAAAAGCAACTGGGTCACAACATCAGCTTAGTCATAATTACCGGAGTTTTTAAATACGAAAAATAAAAACATGGGCGTATAAAGTAGACCGAGGACTTAAAGACCTCTGAAAAACGGCCCGAATTAAGTATATATTTCGGGGCCTCATTCAGTTTTAATTCAGATTTATGTATGTACATTAAAGAAATAGGCTTATACCCTCATGTCGACGACACAGACCGTCTTTTGGTAAAATACATTTGCTGCTTTAAGCCTCTGTGTATTTGCTATAAGTAAATCTCTGTGTGTGCAAGTACCGAAACTGCTCAGTAAACAACCTAGGCCAGGATTCTTTTCCAGAAAATGAAAAAGAATTTTGACTTTCCCTTACAAAATGACCACCTCGATCAGACATTTTGTATGGAAATCTAAGTTTTTTTTTTCATTTCTTGAATGAATTTTCTGGTGAAAGTTGTACAGTTTCGTTGACTGAGCAACCCCTATCAGTTTTCGGTACGCTGTCTCTTACACCCGGTATATCTACGCAAATTATTTGAACAATTAATTCAGTATCAAACATTTAATAATGTGTAAATAAAATATTACAACTACTTGTTTGTTTTCATCTACTGGTTCATCAACGCAGAGCCTAAACTACAAAGCTAGAATCGTGAAACTTGGAGAGCAAGTTCCTTTTATAACGTAACCTCCCACTAAGAAGGATTTTGGATTGTCCCCCCCCTCCCTATAGGGGTAAAAAGGGGGGTTGAATTTTGTATGAAAGTCCGTCAATTTTGAAGGTAGGCTCATCAAATTTTGCATTTAGGCTATTAATTAAAAAAATTGTGAATACGTGTTTCAGCGTTTTTGTGTATTTTACCCATAAGGGGGTAAATGGGGGATAGAAATTTGTATGGAAATTCTATGAATTTTGAAATTAGGGTCTATTAATTCACGGGAACTCAATCCCACGGGAAAACTCTTTTAGCTGCGGGTGAAACCGCGGGGCTAAAAGCTAATATAATACTTTAAGAAAGTGACAACAAATAAAATGGGTACAACCACTTACTTTATAATGCCTTATTGGTTGCAATTTATAGAATTAGAATGCCATAGATAAGTACCTAAATATCTAATCTAATTCAATTGGAGTGTTTAGTAACTCAGGATCATTAAGTGAATTAATTATGTACTAATTAGAGACTAGATTTGAGTTAAGGGTTAATCAGGCAGGAATGCGGTCAGGTAGATATGCTTTCATCACCTAAGGGTCAGTTCTCACCGAGACGGTAGGCGTCGCGACGCGGCGCGCACTTTTCAAGAGCTTGACACAATATAGAATTTTTATACGTTAGCTCTTCCACAATACCGTGCCGCTGCCGTTACCGTGGACGTGCCGTCTAGTGAAAACACGTCTATAATAGTACTTATTGCGCTGCACTGCACCATGAACTGTCAAGCTGCACCGCGCGATGCATCGCAGATATTTCGAATAATTTCAACGAAATTACCAACAAGTATCTGATATAGATTTCTACAAAGTTCTACCTGTACGTATTGGAAACGCTTGTGAAAAGTGCTCGCCGCGTTGCGTCGTTTTTCGGTTTGAACCAATCCTAATACGTACTGAAACCCAGTTCATTCAGTTCAAGAAATCCGTGATTTCCATTATTCAGTTCAGTACAAAGGACTGAGTTTGTGGTTAAGTGGTCTGAGTTTTGTCCTACTATACCATTTTTGATTGGCATTTTGGTAGCTGGATACTTGCATCTTGGAATATTTTCTTTTAAATTACTTGATGTTCAGTTTCTTTGACTGAACAACCCTATTAACAGGAAATAACATTACGCAAAAATAAAAAAAAACAATAAAGAATACCTCCACATTCTAACGTTGTTGATAGGAATCACAAGTTGCAAGTATCCAGCTACCAAAATGCCAATCAAAAATGGTATAGTAGGACAAAACTCAGACCACTTAACCACAAACTCAGTCCTTTGTACTGAACTGAATAATGGAAATCACGGATTTCTTGAACTGAATGAACTGGGTTTCAGTACGTATTAGGATTGGTTCAAACCGAAAAACGACGCAACGCGGCGAGCACTTTTCACAAGCGTTTCCAATACGTACAGGTAGAACTTTGTAGAAATCTATATCAGATACTTGTTGGTAATTTCGTTGAAATTATTCGAAATATCTGCGATGCATCGCGCGGTGCAGCTTGACAGTTCATGGTGCAGTGCAGCGCAATAAGTACTATTATAGACGTGTTTTCACTAGACGGCACGTCCACGGTAACGGCAGCGGCACGGTATTGTGGAAGAGCTAACGTATAAAAATTCTATATTGTGTCAAGCTCTTGAAAAGTGCGCGCCGCGTCGCGACGCCTACCGTCTCGGTGAGAACTGACCCTTAGGTGATGAAAGCATATCTACCTGACCGCATTCCTGCCTGATTAACCCTTAACTCAAATCTAGTCTCTAATTAGTACATAATTAATTCACTTAATGATCCTGAGTTACTAAACACTCCAATTGAATTAGATTAGATATTTAGGTACTTATCTATGGCATTCTAATTCTATAAATTGCAACCAATAAGGCATTATAAAGTAAGTGGTTGTACCCATTTTATTTGTTGTCACTTTCTTAAAGTATTATATTAGCTTTTAGCCCCGCGGTTTCACCCGCAGCTAAAAGAGTTTTCCGTGGGATTGAGTTCCCGTGAATTAATAGACCCTAATTTCAAAATTCATAGAATTTCCATACAAATTTCTATCCCCCATTTAACCCCCTTATGGGTAAAATACACAAAAACGCTGAAACACGTATTCACAATTTTTTAATTAATAGCCTAAATGCAAAATTTGATGAGCCTACCTTCAAAATTGACGGACTTTCATACAAAATTCAACCCCCCTTTTTACCCCTATAGGGAGGGGGGGGACAATCCAAAAATCCTTTCTTAGTGGGAGGTTACGTTATAAAAGGAACTTGCTCTCCAAGTTTCTACGATTCTAGCTTTTGTAGTTTAGGCTCTGCGTTGATGAACCAGTAGATGAAAACAAACAAGTAGTTGTAATATTTTATTTACACATTATTAAATGTTGATACTGAATTAATTGTTCAAATAATTTGCGTAGATATACCGGGTGTAAGAGACAGCGTACCGAAAACTGATAGGGGTTGCTCAGTCAACGAAACTGTACAACTTTCACCAGAAAATTCATTCAAGAAATGAAAAAAAAACTTAGATTTCCATACAAAATGTCTGATCGAGGTGGTCATTTTGTAAGGGAAAGTCAAAATTCTTTTTCATTTTCTGGAAAGAATCCTGGCCTAGGTTGTTTACTGAGCAGTTTTCGGTACTTGCACACACAGAGATTTACTTATAGCAAATACACAGAGGCTTAAAGCAGCAAATGTATTTTACCAAAAAGACGGTCTGTGTCGTCGACATGAGGGTATAAGCCTATTTCTTTAATGTACATACATAAATCTGAATTAAAACTGAATGAGGCCCCGAAATATATACTTAATTCGGGCCGTTTTTCAGAGGTCTTTAAGTCCTCGGTCTACTTTATACGCCCATGTTTTTATTTTTCGTATTTAAAAACTCGGTAATTATGACTAAGCTGATGTTGTGACCCAGTTGCTTTTATTATATTTTCGTTTATTTTTCTTGTATACAGTGAGGATTATCCTCCACGGTAATAAATCGGAGAATCAGACACAAAATTCTTTTATTTAGTGTTAAAATAATATAATAATTAAGTATATCAATATTGATACACATGTAATTTCAATACATAGTTTTTTTTGCCAAGATTTGATACACAAACTATTCCCATATCCCCTCGACTGCCCTACGACCTACGGGTGGGACCTACACCATTGCACTACTAAGGCTCGTATTTATAAAGCGATCTCAAGATTGAGATCCATATTAAGTACGGATTTGACAGGTCGTTTTGTACTGAAATGACATTTCTGATACGAAATCGAACTCGCTGTCACACTTGAGAGCTGTTTATAAATACGGGCCTAACTAAGCTAACGTATCGCTCACTAAATAAAGTTACCCTACAATTTATCAGAAATTTATTACATACCTACGAGTTCTAACTTGCATTTAAAAGAGAGATTTAACGCTGTTCAGAAATTAGTTAGTCCGCTGCCAAAGAGATGAAACTAATAATACAGAATATATTATAGCTAATAATCTTAATTTGCGATGTACCTACCTACTTACTTCTCTACCACAAGAAGATTGACAAAATTGTACAATTAATATTTAAAGCTATATATATCTAGTTTTCAACAGAACACAGCAGATTGGTTTTTTAATAGATTTTCAAAACCCCAATTAAAATTGGGAACGGCAAGTATGATTTTAAGACTAATTATTGGGTAAGGCTGATTTAAACGTGGTTCCCGTCCAGAATACATAGGCTCGTATTTATAAAGCGATCTCAAGATTGAGAGCAATATTAAGTATGGATCTGACAGACCGTTTTGTACTGAAATGACATTTCTGATCACTCGCTCACTCGCTGTCACTCTTGAGACCTGATTATAAATACAGGCCTTACATTGGAAAAACAATACTTCATTACGAGCGCCTTTCAATTTCCTTCTTCAAGATTAATTAAGTTAGACGTGCGATAATATATCCAAGTGAATATTCTAGCAACATTAACTTAAAACTACTGTTCAACTCTTAGGTTTGAACATAGATTATTATTTTATAATTGCAACTATGTATAGACTCAGTGTGACGTCATATCCTTTTCCGTTGTATTTTTGACTCAATAATTAATTCTAAGCTATTGTTACTGTGTCAATTTTTAATATAAAGTCCGCTATAAATTTACTTGTGCATTTTAATTAATTAGAACCAGTGTCGCACAACTACTACCTGCAGATCTAATTTTTATGATCTTCTTTTATTTTTTCAGTTTTGTCGTCTAGAGGGAAATATATTCTATTAGACTAGAAGTGCTATCTTATTTATTTTATATTTAACATTTATCCAAAGTAGCATAATTTTAATATTTCTAGTCACTTATAATTTTCTTGAAAGAGTAAAGGTAAAACTATGTTATTTGTAGTTTATTTATAACAAGAAAATAATACTAATTCCAAGGATCTTGACATAATTAGTATAGAATATTAATTTGAAACAACTCAATCTGAATGTTCATTGGTTTACATTTCATAATTATTTCAGGATATTATTTTTAAATAACATTATCCAAACCTGTCAATTTTCAGC
>JARACY010004417.1:0-27021 GCA_029255725.1 Scrobipalpa atriplicella | reverse complement strand
GCGCCTTAAACACAAGGGGAGGTAAGCGCAAATTATACTAGACAAGCTAACGGGGTTTAGCTTGGGATTAGTATAACAAGCTGCAAGTATCAAAGGAACAAAATAAGAGCATTTAAAAGAAAATTTCGAGCAAAAAAGTTGCTGGCAATGATATTAGGGTATGACCGAGCCATAAGAACTAAGATGCGTTTTTTGGTTCTATTTCTATACGAACAAGGGGTACAAGAAGCTTTCTATCATATTTCGAACCATGTTTCTAATTTTTTTAATGCTTATGATAAATATTGATTAATTTTAAACAAATGACCTATATGACCCAATGACCCATATGAACCAATGACATGTATGACCCAACCTGTACGGCTCAATGATCCGTATGACCCATTTGACCCGTATGACCTAATAACCTGTATGACCCAAGGACACGGACGGCCAGAAGAGTTCCGTCGTCGAAGGTAAAGTTAAATTTCGCTTGGCAAGTTCTGTTTTATCTGTACATTACTATACGTCACATACATTGATTTATTTATGATATAGGTATGTATACAGTTAATGAAATATCTTGTTTCCAGGCTTCACCCTATCATCATCAAACAACCTAGCCCGCCTCACGGCGCTAGCACTCACACATCTCCTACTGTCCCCCCCCTGCGCGCGTCTCCCCGCGCACACCCCGCTGCGTCGCGCGGCTGTCGACCTGCTGGGGCGTGGGTTCACCGTCTGGGAACCTTATTTGGATGTCAGCCATGTTTTACTGGGTAAGTCGAATCCTAATTATTTAAAATATAGTAAAGGAATGATTTTTTTTTTTTTTTTTTTTAATATTTTATGGCTTGGATTCTAGTCCTTTAAGCCAAGTCTTTATTTTGGTCACTACTTATTTTGGAGCACAAGAGTTCACAGTTTCATAATAGTGTTTTTAATGAACTTGTATAATGGAACTAGGCACTTCGGGTTACACAAAATATCACTCAGGCGGCGGGAGGGATTATTTACATCATTTTGCACAAAGTCACTTATTTCACTTGCTAGCACTAGCCGCTCAAACGAGAACTCACGGCACGTAAACAGAATGTGATCGATGTCACAAACGTCATCGGTATTGCAATGTGGACAAGAATTTCTGTTTATTATTTTAAGTCTTGCTAAATGTGCAGGCGTTTTGTGGTGGATTGGTGAGTGAATGAATGAATCGATGAATGAATGAGTTGATGAATGAATTTAATAACTGGTGAATGTCTGAAAAAATTATTAAGTTCTGTAGGTCTGCTGTAAGAAATTTCTTTTTAGAGATAAGCAGTGCCTGTTGTGTCTTTGTTTCCTATGTATTTTGTTCTTTGTATCTTTCTGTGTACAATATTATCTTTTTCAATTATAATAAATATAAGCAAATGAATTGTGACGCCGTCTGCGAGGAGTGGCCGAGCGCGGTATAGTATATTATATTACTCCATGGTAATACCATGTATTTTTTTTTTTTTGAATATTTTAATACCATGTATAATACGAATGAGTCGGTAAATGAATGAATGAATTGAACCAAAAAAATATGAATGAACGAAATTACTTGATAAACGAAACAATGACATTGGGAGATAAATTATAATTATTATTATTACTAGCCCACTGTGTCCCACTGCTGAGATAAATAAATAAACAAATTAATTAATGGACAAAAATTACCCTTCCTAAATCCGTTGTGTGGTTTAGGATATGATGAGTTTGAGTTTAGTTTACACAGACAGACTCAAAGTGACTTTTTTTTCTTTTATTCCCAGGTCTGCTGGAAATGTGTTCCGATGCCGACAAGCTGGTACCATCAATGACATATGGTCTACCTTTATCTCCGCAAGCTGATTCCTGTCGAACTGCTCGCCACGCCCTCACTCTGATTGCTACAGCCAGGTGAGGATATAATAAGTGCATCTTTTGACTGGTTTACATTTGGTGCTAATTCAGGACGCACAATTACTAATTCTAATTCTTAGTAGCGCTGTCACTTTCTTAAATTTGACATAAGAACAGGATAGCAAACAAACACGTGACTTTGACATTCCTAATTTATCGTACGGCGCTTTAAATAAGGAATGACCATAGAGCGTGCTCACTAATTTTACGTAATTTAGGCAGTCTTATGTCGAATTAGGAATGTCAATGTCATGTGTTTATTTGCTATGTCATGTGTTTATTTACTAATTCTAATTCTTAGTAGCGCTGTCACTTTCTTATATTTGACATGTTCTTATGTCAAATATAAGAAAGTGACAGCGCTACTAAGAATTAGAATTAGTAACTGGACAGCGTGAATCGAGGCCGTTCAAGTTATAAGTACAGTGCATTATGACAGTTTATAGTTCGTCCTTGAAAGGCAACTTTAAAGCCACTTAAAGAACGGTTTACGGTTCAACTTACTAACTAACCTAATGCACTATACGTATATACTTATTTAACTATCCTAATGCACTATATACTCATTTATTATTCTAATGCACTATATAATGTATTGTATTGTATTGTATTTATGCTGAGCAACCCATTTGGGCAAGTAAACTGAACCTTGGACATTCGATCGTGGTAGTACCTATACTGCAAACTAATTTTAAGAAAGTCATAGTTCTTTCGTGAAAATAATAGACATAGAAAATCGGCAGCCTACTTTAAGACTAAAATTAAAATTGATGTTTCCAGGCCAGCAGCGTTCATAACTACAATGGCCCGCGAAGTAGCTCGCTGCGCCGCGGCGCAACAAAGCGGCCAGCCTGCTGCTGCCTACCATGCATTGCAAAAAGGGAGGGCTGAAGTATTGAGAGGCATTGAACTCCTCATTGATAGGATGCACAATGAAGTCGCTGAGTTACTTGTTGAGGTAAGCTTTTAATTTATTATGTGCGTTTGTGTACAAAAAAACACTATGATGGAACCAAGCGATTTAATAATGAGAACAAGTGAATGAATGATGGAACCAAGTGATTTAATAATGAGAACAAGTGAATGAATGATGGAACCAAGTGATTAAATGATGGAAACAAGTGATTTAATTATGGAACCAAGTGATTTAATTATGAGAACAAGTGAATGAATGATGGAACCATCTGAATGAATGACGGAACCAAGTGAATGAATGATGGAACCAAGTGAATGAATGATGGAACTAAGCAGCGTTGCCAACCGTACGATAATTATCGTATTTGTACGATAATTTGAGGAGCAGTACGATAAAAAATAATTAGGTATTATCGTACGATAATTTCACTACTACGTACGATATTTTTTGAATTCATACGATAATTTTGAAAGACATTTTCATTTCATGTAACGTTATACGTCAATAACAAAAAGCGCGACATATATACCTCGGAAGCGTACAAATCTTAGTCATCTTTCTCTTTTTACAATACGTATTTTAGCTAAGTTAACAATTTACTAAGCACATTTTTTTATGAGTGAAGTAAGTAAGTAAAACTGGTTTGCTTGCAGCAAGTTTTGTTTGTTTACTTTACCAATAAAACTTATTAAAACAAATGATTTATTATAAGTGCTTGTTTTAACTGAGGGCGGAAAAAAAATAAGTTTAATAATGATTGAAAATTCACCCTAAAACCAAGAAATGTGACTTTTATCACATATTTTACCAAAATTAAGTTAAACATGAATGTACGATAATTGTACGACAATTTTAAGAGCAAAATCCGATAATTTTGATTTAGAAAGTTGGCAACACTGGAACTAAGTGAATTAAGGATGAAACCAAATGAATGCATGATAGAACCAAGTTAATGAATAATGGAACCAAGTAAATTAATTCATCGTAAAGTTATGAGAAGTAATTAAATGAAATGTTGGCCCCGAGGTAGACAGATAAACAAATCTAAGACACTCACAAACACATACACTTTGTTATAGGTGATGGACATAATCCTGCACTGCGTGGACCAATCCCACCTGAAGAGCAAGGGCCTGAACGAGGTGTTCCCCGCCATCTGCAGATACAACCAGGTGTCTCACTGCCCAGCTACAAGACGTATTGCTGGTATGTTTCCCATGCAATGGTAGATTTTGTTCATAATGGTAGTTTTCCCACAGGCTAGTAGGTTGACGCCACAATGGTGGATCGCCCATATAATGATAGGGTTTCAAGATTATGGTAGGTTTTAAACCCAATGGTAGGTTTTTCATGTAATGGTAGGTTTTCCACACAAGAGCAAGGGCCTGAACGAGGTTTTCCCGGCGATCTGCAGATACAACCAGGTGTGTCAGTCATCCAGTTGTTTGGTTTGATGATAGGAACGCACCTCACCCTTAAAATATTTGCAATTGATTTAAAATGACCATACATGTATGTATTGATATTTATGTATTTTTTTTTCTTATTCAGTGGGCAGCCACACCGGCCAGCTGGCGATGTACGAGCTCCGAGCTGGACGCTGCCAGTCCCTCGCCGCTCATCAGGGACCGGTTACAGCCTGCGCGTTCAGCCCTGATGGACGATACCTGGTGTCTTATGCTACTGCTGATAACAGGCTGTCCTTCTGGCAGAGCACCGCTGGTGAGTCACATAGATGGCGCCACATCAAGAAACAACAGTCCTGAAACGCGGTATCGAAGTTTTCACGGCGACCTGCATATACGGGGTGTAAGGGACAGCGTCCCGCAAAGTGATAGGGGTTGCTCAGACAACCAAACTGAACAACTATCACCTGGACTTTTTTTTCAAGAAATGATATTAAAAAATTGCTTTTTCATACAAAGTGACCGCCTCGATCCGACAATTTGTATGGAAAAGCAAACTTTTTTTCTTCATTTCCTGACAAAAATCCTGGTGATAGTTGTTCAGTATCGTTGACTGAGCAACCCCTATCACTTTGCGGGACGCTGTCCCTTACACCCAGTATACAACTTGCAAACTATTCCAGTTGGACCTTGGTCCCCTGGTTACATCACAACACCAGACTAGGCGGTAGCTACCCTTTCCTCATCCTGAATGTTGGGTACGCCCGTGATTTGTGCATCATTTCACCGTGTCAGTTAAAGCAGTGGCGCTACGAGTATTTAACCCATATCACAACCTGTCACTACAGCAATATACACAGATATACAGAATATACAGATCTATCTTAAACAACCCTCAAAACATGTCAGACGTGGCGGAACGACCTTTGTTTAGGTAGTTTTTGCTGCCTAACCCATTAGGAATAAAGGTTTGATTTATGTATCAAAAGTGTAAATGCGAATATAATATAATAATAAGACGTGCGATGCGAGCAGATTTAGTTGGACCACTGCCTATAAGTACTTACTTTTAAAGTTCACTAGTTTATTTAACCTCGTTTCCTTGCAGGTATGTTCGGTCTAGGCGCGGCGCAGACCCGCTGCGTCAAGTGCTACAGTACGGCCCCAATGGCGGATGTCGCGCGGCTAAATCCCGCGCGGTTGGCCCGACTCGTTTGGACCAATAGTCGTACTGTCACATTGATGTTAGCTGACGGCTCTGAGACCAGGTTCAATGTGTAAAATATACACGATTTCGCAGGTTCAATGTGTAAAATGTACACGATTTCGCAGGTTCAATGTGTAAAATATACACGATTTCGCAGGTTCAATGTGTAAAATGTACACGATTTCGCAGGTTCAATGTGTAAAATGTACACGATTTCGCAGGTTCAATGTGTAAAATGTACACGATTTCGCAGGTTCAATGTGTAAAATGTACACTATTTCGCAGGTTCAATGTGTAAAATGTACACTATTTCGCAGGTTCAATGTGTAAAATATACACAATTTCGCAGGTTCAATGTGTAAAATGTACACGATTTCGCAGGTTCAATGTGTAAAATATACAGGACTTCGCAGGTTCAATGTGTAAAATATACAGGACTTCGCAGGTTCAATGTGAAAAATATACACGATTTCGCAGGTTCAATGTGTAAAATATACAGGACTTCGCAGGTTCAATGTGTAAAATATACAGGACTTCGCAGGTTCAATGTGAAAAATATACACGATTTCGCAGGTTCAATGTAAAATATACACAATTTCGCAGGTTCAGTGTGTAAAATATACACGATTTCGTAAAAAAAAAACCCAGCTATTAATTGTTTATAATAAATGTTTGTTTAAAGCACTATTTATCACTGGAAGTAGCGAAAATTGGTTACTTAATTTCGTTCAATCAAATGCGCACTACATTCGCAAAAGATATGATTAATTGAAATATTAACTTAATTCAACCTGTATATCTATAGAAAATAAGTTAGATTAGGACTTATAGTGCAAAAAATTTACTTTTATGATTGAGAATGAAATAATAAAGTTGTAATCTTTAGTAAATAATTCCATGTATCAGTATTTATATTATAGCACAATATTTCTGCAGGATGGAATTGAAAACAGCCTTAAAACCAAACTGATTAAGGTTCAGTATCAATGGGCATTCTTAAATTAGGAAAGTTAGGCCCGTATTTATAATCAGCTCTCAAGAGTGACAGCGAGTTTGAGTTCGTATCAGAAATGTCATTCCAGTACAAAATTACCTGTCAAATCCGCACTCAATATTGCTCTCAATCTTGAGATCGCTTTATAAATACGAGCCTTAGTCCCTTAGTTTATACCGGGTGTAAGGGAAACCGATAGGGGTTGCTCAGTCAACGAAACTGAACAACTTCCACCAGGAATATTTTTTTGAATTCAGGAGATTATTCGATCAGACAAATTTTATGGAAAAGCAAAATTTCTTTTGCATTTCCTAAAAGAATTTCTCGGTGATAGTTGTTCTGTTCAGTTTCGTTGACTGAGCAACCCCTATTAGGCTCGTATTTATAAAGCGATCTCAAGATTGAGAGTAATATTGAGTGCGGATTTGACAGGTAGGTAATTTTGCACTGGAATGACATTTCTGATACGAACTTAAACTCCTGTCACTCTTGAGAGCTGATTATAAATACGGGCCTTAGACACCCCATATTCATGAGTCATCTTTTCAATTTCGTCCTGTTTGTTATTTGCTATATGCAATAATTTTAATGTATCATAGTTGGCTTTTATTTTTTGTTATTTTCTGATTATTATGAAGTTACTGTTATTATTATTAATCTATTTAAGCATTTAATGGATGTCCACTAGTGAAATTGTTAGATGTATTTATTCAAAATTAAATAAATTATATTGTTATCCGTAATAATGGTGTTTTTATTTTATCTTAGGACGCTACATCAGGGCCCTGTTTTATCAAGCTACAGGCTACAAGTTACAGGGGAAAAAAGCGGCAACATTTTCAACATTTAATAAATTAAATGGCAACACCAACCAAATTTACTCAATAATTTACTCGATAAAAGAGTAAATGTGGTTGGTGTTGCCGCTTTTTCCCTGTAACTTGTAGCCTGTAGTTCGATAAAACGGGACCTTGAAATATATTTGCTCTTTTAGTTTCCGTGTCCGGAAAAAAAAAATCTATTAGAAAGCGACACAAAAGACACCGACTTAACAAAAGTCACTTTCTATCGTTAGAGAACAGAAAGGGACGGCAATAATTTAAGTCATTTTAATAGGTATAAAATAATGAAACTCATTCAGTAGTTATACAAAATATTTTATTAAACAGTAGTTTTAAACTGAACAACATTTAGTTGTATCATCATTAAGCCTTTACTTTATTGGCCTAAAATTAAACTTTATTTCCATACGGGGTGTAAGGGACAGCGTCGAGAAACTGATAGTGGTTGCTCAGTCAACTAAAATGAACAACTTTCAGAAAATGAAAAAAAAAAAAAAACCAATACAAAATGACCACCTCGACCTAGCAATCATTTTTCATTTCTTGAAAGAATTTCCTGGTGAAAGTTGTTCAGTTTCGTTGACTGAGGAACCCCGAACAGTTTCTGGTATAATGTCCCTTACACCCGGTATGTATAGGCTACATAACACACATCAGATCTAACTTAACGTAGATTAGATATGCAAGAACTTTTGACGAATAAGAAATCATCGGTCATTACAAATTTTAAACTAGCTTTCCACTCGTAGTTTCACCCGCGTTAAATATATTTTCCCGTGGTGAAAAGGAGCCTACGTCCATTCCAGGACCTAACCTATATTGTGTGCCAAGTTTCATCCCGATCCGTCCAGTGGTTGAAGCGTGATTGAGTCACAAACATCCAAACGTTCGCTTTTATAATATTAGTAGGACGTCACATACATACATCGATACATATATATAGTCACACTTTTATCCCTTACTTACGGGGTAGGCAGAGCTTAACGGCCTAGTTATTTTTTATTTTGATTTCTTATTTGTCATGTTAATAAAATAGCACCGTGAGTGCAAATGCTACTCAAAAAAGTATGGAAATGGAAATGTTTTATTTTGCCGTAAACAGTGAGGTCTCATTAGTTTCAATGCCGAAGAGGAATCTTACCCATGAAACTGAACAACTTCCCACAAACTGATAGGGGTCGCGTAGTCAACGAAACTGAACAACTGCTACTTCCCCATATAAAATGACCACCTCGATCAGACAGTTTGCGGGAGCTGTCCCTTACACCCTATACAGGGTGTAAAAAAACAAAAACACACACACACACACACACACGATCACACTCATAGGATTCATCACTAGGATTCCCTGTATCGGGGTGCCATGGACATACACAGAAACAACCACAAAGACCACCCAGACCCAGAAATAGACATTCAAATTCATCATTCAAATGTCTGCCCCGGCCGGGAATCGAACCCGGAACCCTCTGCGTAGCAGGCAGATGCACTGCCAACTAGGCTATGCGGGTCGTCAGAAAAAGTACTACGTTCCTTTAAACCATGTGTTCTACTGATGATACCAAAATTTCCCCAAAGCACACAAATTTTAGCTGGTAATAAAAATTTGCCTTGTCCATACAAAATATCATGAGGAGAGTACCTTTGTATGGAAAACGCTATTTTTTATTTTCGAGTCCCCGTTCGCTATAAGATGATCGATGACAGACAGCTGACAGCCCATACACAATTACATAAAATGACATTTTCTGCATACAATAAGCAGTCTGATGGCTGTCTGTCATTGATCATCTTATAATAATAATAATATTATAATAATAAAAAGTATTTATTTCCTCTACAAACAACAACAGGTAAATAGGTAGGTACATAAGCAAATAAAATTTAACGAACGTTTATAGCGAACGGGGTTGGGCTTTGGGAAAGTTGTTTGGTATCATAATTAGAACATGTGGTTTAAAGGAACGCAGTACTTTTTTTAACACCCTGTATAATGAAATTTCACCGTGTATAAAATTTGTACTTAATAAACTAGTCCTCAAAATTTAACAAATACTAAAGAGGAACTAAACTTATAATTCGGTATTTGTATGACTTAAATATTTATGTAGGTACCTAAATAACTAAATAATTAATAAAGAAATTAAACATTTAGTTACATCTTTCTTCTTCTACCTAGCGTTTTCCCGGACTAATGCTCGGGTCCGCTGACAAAACAACATAAAAAAATATTTGAAAACAAAAAAAACAGTAATCATCATCTAGGCTAGGGATAGCCTTATCCCGTATCTCACGGGGTCGGCTACCTAATCTCGGTGATTGCCATCTGACCTCCGCAACCCAGAAGGGAAACCAGACCCAATCCAAGATTAGGTCGATTTCACACACAACCCTTGAGTTTCTTCGTAGGTGTGTACAGGTTTCCGAATAAACGTACCTACATGTGAAAATCGAAAACCGAAAAACACATTGGTACGTGGTGGGATTCGAACCACCACCTCCTGTGTAGGAGGCCGCGGACTACACCATCGGGCTCTTAAAAATAACATAAATCTCATAAACAAAAAAGTAAGTTTCTATATTCTTCTTCTTCCTTCGAGTCAAATGAATGACCCGATGAACCCTGGTTTGGAGTTTTTAAACAGATATGCACAGCTAATAGGCCTCGGACATGGTTTGTGTAACGACCACTATAAAGATAGCGACGCCCTAACGTGCCCTCCGAAGCACTTTTTTTTCATACAGATAATTAAGTGAATAAGGATGCATTTTCCTAACACTAGAGAAAATGTTAAACAAAATGATAAATCGAAATAATAACAACTTTTTTTTCTCCCCGTGGAAAAAGAACCCACGACCTTTGCATCGGGAGCCCATGGCTAATCCACTAGACCACGAAGGCAATTAGTTCCAATATTTAAAAGTAAGACTGAATAGGCGCTTTCTAGGTAAACATGCATTTAAGTTTCGAAATTATGGCATTCATATCGCGATATCTACTTTAAAGTCTGGGACCAGTGCGTGTTGCCAGTGATGACCTATGGAACCGAAACGTGGCCACTCACAATGATGGGCCTCATAAGAAGGCTCAAGGTCACTCAAAGGGCAATGGAAAGGGTTCGTCAGAACATACACAAGAGTAAGTATTAAGTAAGATACAAGAAAGAATGAACATAGACGACTAATCTGCTAGAATAGCAATTTCTTCCAGGCAACCTTGGTATATTTGATATAACGTTAGTTGCCTTAAAAATATGGTACAAAAACATCAATATTATAAATAAATTAATAAAAGAAGCCAACCACCATACAAAAAACACAAACATTAAAAAAATAAATGAAAAACAGATTTAAATCAAGACCAGCGTGCAAAGTGCCTTCACTTTCGTTTTATGAGACAACTAGCTTTCCGCCCCGCGGTTTCACCCGCAAGAGTTTTCCCGTGGGATTGAGTTCCCGAGCTGTTCCTACCTTTAAAATTGACGGAATTTCAATACAAACTTCCATCCCCTATTTAACTCCCTTAGGGGTGGAAAATACAAAAACGATGAAACACGTGTTCACTATTTTTTAATCTTTAGCCCAAAAACAAAATTGGAAGACCCTGCCATCAAAATTGACGGAATTTCCATACAAAATTCCATCCCCTATTTAATCCTCTTAGGGGTGAAAAAGACAAAAATGCTGAAACACGTATACATTATTTTTTAATCATTAACCTAAATACAAAATTTGAAGATCCTACCTTTAAAATTGACGGACTTTCATACAAACTTCAACCCCCCTTTTTACCCGTTTAGGGAGGGAAAATCCGGAAATCCTTTCTTAGTGGGAGGTTACGTTATAAGAGGAACTTGCTCTCTAAGTTTAATGATTCTAGCTTTAGTAGTTTAGGCTCTGCGTTGATGAATCAGTCAGTCAGTCAGTCAGTAAGGACAAACGATTTTATAAGTTTAGATGTTGGAGCATGATTGCCTATGAGATAATGCCTATTCACTCTTGCCTTTAAAATGCCCAGGTAAAAAATTACAATCTACCAACAGAATACAAAATTTTATTGGAAGGACTAGTATGAAAAACGTCTCAAGGAAGACTTATAGCAATATTTATTACGTTCTAAGATTACTTACTCTAAGGCCCGTATTTATGATCAACACTTGAGACTGACAGCGAGTTTGAGTTCGTATCAGAAATGTCATTTCAGTACAAAATGACCTGTCAAATCCTTAATATTGCTCTCAATTTTGAGATCGCTTTGTTAATACGAGCCTAAATCATTACATTCAGATCCAGACTTTTCGTAGTTATAATACCTTAGCTAATATTTCTTAAAATCTAACGAGAATAACCAAAGTTTACATCATCTATAAAATCTTCTTCTTCGCTATCTGTATTGTTATCCTCCTTACATAAACCTCTAATCATATCTTTGGCTACATCATCATCATCTTTTCCATCTATTTCTTCGTCTGAAACGTCTAAAGCATCTACATCATAGACTATCCAATTCTTAAGACCACTAGTTTTCGTTAACGACAACCATTTCTGTTTAACCATAACTTTGTGCAAATTAATTCGTATGTATTGTCCTTTGTTGGAATGTGTGGCACTTTTCTTGTCGATTATACCATAAAGAGTTATGTCGAAACCATATTCAGTGTCATTGACTATTGCATGAAACTTCAACTGTCGGTCGTTGATGATCAAATCATATTTTTCCACTCCGACGAGTAGAATCTTTACAGTAACGTCTCGCATTTTCTGATGCCAGAGTACTTTAGGTTTTCTCAATGGCTCTGGTTCATCTGATTTCTTTTCTGGTGCTGGAATGTTAGCTTTGATTGGCGTTGCAGTGTGTTGCTGTTTTCTTGTAGTAACGATTTCTTTGATTACGTTTTGTTTCTCAGTAGTTTTAACCGTACTACACTCAGGAGATGTATAATCGTCTGAGTCTAGTTCTTTAATATTTGCAGAAGGGACTACGTGTATGTCGCTTACTGAAGACAATTTTTGTATGCTTGAATCCGAATCAGAGTCTTGAACAGACTGGTTTTTGTAAGTTTGATTTGCGCTTACTTCTGAATCGCTTTTTGAATCAGCGCTTTTAATTGCAGGTAGCATAGAAGTGATATTATTACTAGTATTTTCTTTAGAGACAGGTTTAAACATTGCCATAAAATCATCAGTCATATTGATCTGCCACCTGTCTTCTGATGTTTCGCTTTCATCAGAGCCGACAAGAGGCACAGAGCGGATGGGTTGTTTGGGAAAAAGTTCGTTTAAAGAAACTTTTGGTTGTACGAAATCTTCGTTGGTTGCAGATGATTTTGAAGTTCTAGAAACCCTCTCCCAACTGTCATCTACATCCTCTGCGCCAGAATTATCTTTCGGTTTCTCAACAATTTTGAATTCTATTTCATCCAAAAATCCAACCTCACTTTCTTGCTCGTGGGCTAAGTTAACATCCATGATCAACTGATTTATAATAACATCTTGGTCTGAATTGGTATCAATTAAAACCACTCCGTATTTGTGGCCATTTGTATGCTGAGCTTCTTCTTTTGTGAAGTATTTTGCGTATATTTGTTTCAGATTACCTGCATTATCTTCGAAGCAGTTGGTGAACCAATTTGTCACGAATTCCGTCCAGTTCTCTCCGGGGGGCCTTACGCCAACAAGCCTGCATTCGATAGCTTGGAACGGCAGTTGAGTAACGAGTTTCTCGGATATAGGGATCAAATTTTGCTTTGAAACTTCGCGCCAGTCTCCTTGATCTACGAAGAAGCATTTAACTTTGTCATAGTTGATGACTTCGTCAATTCTCGCTCGTTCAAACATGTCGTCGTCAGGTAGTTTTGCTAAAACGATGTCACCTTCAGATATGCTCAGCAACTTCTCTGAGTTTTCTGCCGCATATTTTTGGATATCCTTCACAAGAACTGAGCATGAGTCCTCGAATTTTACGAGACGCACGAAGAATGTGCTCGGGTCTTCGGCTGACGCAAATAATACAGCAGATAAATCGTCTTTCTCCAGATGCGCCCATTGGGGTTTTGGTAACTTCTTGATAAGTGGTGATACATCTATAACTTTAGATGTTTTTTCGTTCTTTACTTCAATTCCACCTTCCAAGCAAAGTTTATTTAGTTTTTGCAGGTGTTCATGGTTCAGCAAAGCGTGGTTCTCAAGTAAGATTTTCTTGAAGTCGTGGAGCACAACAGTTTTGCCTAGAGTTGACAAGTCTCGACAAACCACAGCGGATTCTAAGAACACGCAGTTTCCGACAGTTAGGGCTATTTGCCCTCTTATGAACAGATCTTCTTCTCCATCTGTGATTTTCTGCAGCTGATCTTTGGCAAGCTGTGAAAAAGTTATATCCTTGTCTTTAGGTTGCAAATTTGCAAGTCTTACATGGGCGACATGAGTTTTGGTGTGCTTAAATTCGTCTGGGAGATGATACAAGTAAACATCTTTGGTCTTCTCAAACTTCTCCTCGTCAATAAGTCTGACTAATACAGAGTCTGGTTTTCCATTTTGGTAGAAGCTCAATATTTTGACAACTTGACACCTGACAAAGAAGTTTTGTTTCATGGATACAGCGCAGATGTCTCCCACTTCGGGCACTCCGTGAAGTCTTCGATTCGATTCCCGTCCAAAGTACATTGAAATCTTCATAGAAAGCATGTTGTAGTTTTGAGGATACTTCATAGTTTGCCCATCAATATTATTTTCTAACAGTCTTGCTGAGTAAAATACTGCTGTATGGTAGTGCAAGACTTTGAACGAAACCAAGCCTTTTGTTGGCACCCAATCTTGAGGATCATCAAATTCTTTAACAATCGCGTGACGTTCCAGGCAATTCCAGAAATCTGGGCACTCTCCTAACGTCAGCAAGTTATCACAAATCGGTACAAGCTTCTTGGCTTTCGCCATATCTTTCTCTACCAGAATCTGTTCACATATCTCGTCTAGAACCGTGGGCACTTCAGTGGTGCAGCGTTTAATAAAATACATGATTTTGGGCAACTGTTCCACATTGCTATCCTCCAGCAGAATTTTGATTTTAACGGCTTCATTTTTTGCTTTAAAGATTGAAGGATAGTTTTCGTTTATTACGGAGAATCTTTTGCAGAAAGCCGAAAAGAGACTCGGCAGAGAGAAGTGAATCAAATAATGCGCATCTGTTACGTTCAGATGTGCCAAGTTTCCGTCGAGGCAAAGAAGGATTGGCCCGATTACTGCTTCGTGATAATCATCCCAGGAACCCCTCAGATTGTATAAATCCTGGACAGTCATTTCACTATTGCTAGCGAACACGACGTATTTCTCGTGGATCAAGGCTTTCTCCAGCTCTGCAACTTCTTCATCCGTCCGGCAAACAATGACTGTTCTCTTCGTTGTATCTATGACTTTCAAAAAGTCTAGAACGCTTTTTATTTTGTTTTCTTTCGTTACGAAACTAGCTGTAGTATTCGCTTTGGAGTACAAAACACATTCTTGGAATGCTCCAATACAGACGATGGTATCAGGAGCTTTCTTCGCGAGAGGTTCCATGAAGTCACACCAGACCCTTGAAGATAAAATGTACTGGACTTTGACTTCTTTTTGGACCCGACTTTTGAGCATTTCTTTGATTTTGAACAAAAATATCTTAATCTCGTTACCGAACTCTTCAGCAAGACGTTCGCAGTCATCAAGAACGAAGCTTGTAAGGCGTCGTAAGTCAACTCCAAAATCAGCTTGCAGCAACCGAACCAAAATAGCTGGTGTACAGATCAACATATCGCAACCGTTAAGCAAAGATGTTGCGATTTGCAATTCATTCATTCCTGAATAGATTGCCAGAACCTTCTGTTTGCTCCCGAGGAACAATTTTGCGAACTTCTCGACTTCAGAGACAGAATTTGAGGTCGCGCAAACTATTAAAGATATAGGACCGACGCCTTCAATTCTTGAATCTTTATCAGCTACTAATCGGCACACAGCAGGGAGGTATCCCATAGTTTTCCCACTTGTTTTAGGACTGATCATAAATGTACTGTAGCCCCTCAAAATGGAACTCCATGTTATTGTTTGTAACATCATTGGATGATCAATGCCCATGTTCTTTAGGATGATCTGAATGTGTGTGTTGAATGGTACGTCTCTGAGCTTGTAAGTTGGTTGAAAGCGCTTGTTCATCTTTGAGTGTACCATTAACACGGGCGTCACTAATTTATCCACAAATTTAGACACGTTTGCATCAACGTTTTTGAAAGGGTTCACGTAATTTTTACTTTTGGTTACCGCTTGGGTAACAACTTGTTCCTCTTTTTTAGGAAATACAAACGGTCTGTATTCAGAATTTACTTTTTTTAAAACTTCGGAAATGCTGTCGTCGTCAGAATCAAGATCTTGCGAACTATTATTATCTTTTTTATCATGATTCTTGCAACGATCATCTTCAACACTTGTGGACGAATCTTTATTACTTGTATCAGAAGTTGTCGAACTATTATGTTTTCTCGTAAGATTCTCTTTATGAGTACGTAGCTTTTTTTTAAGTAAAGAATGTGAAGTTTCTTTATTTGCAGTTTGAATTTGTTGAGATTCTTTAGGGGTTTGTGTTATTGTTTGGGTAGCATCTTTCGAATAATTTCGGGTTTTTAAAGAAACTATACGACTCAAACCAGATTTTTTTGATGCAATATCAGAGTTTGCTTTAGAGCTTGATGGCGAATCCTGTTTTGATAAATTATGGTCAGATTTTTCAGGCTTGTATGTTAATGATTGAAGATTAGGCTCGATTTCAGTTTTTAAGGAAGTTTTAAGTATTGGGTTATTAAAAACAGATTTTCTAACCAATATATCAGAGTTCGTATCATGCATTTTATCAGTACTTCTCTTTACCGGTATTTCTGGAACCTGTCTTCTTGCTAATTCAATTTCTACATCTGAATCTTCTTCGCCATAATGATCTTTTATTTTAATGTGATCCGGATCTGCCCCTATTGGAATGCGGTCTTCTTTTTCTTGAAAATCTTTAGGTTCAAATGTTTTACGAAATTCGTTTTTATCTATTACTTTGCACGGTAGGACAGTCAAATTCGTACCTGGTGGTCCGTAAGCGACTCGCGCTTCTTTGTAGATGTCGTACTCAGGTAATTTGTTGGCTTTGTTGCTTGAACCTGCAAAAATAAAGATGTCATTGTGATTGTTATACTATTAAAGACAGAAAGAGATCGTGTCAATTAATAAAACCTAGAGAAATATGAAGTTCTTACGTTCTTACGTTTTTTCACTTTTTTAGGTCTAACTTCTTCATCAGCTTCAAAAGGTTCCTCATTAATTTCTACTTCTTTAACATCATTTATCTCTCTATCCTGAGTATCATGTTGCCTTGCTTCAATGTTTGTATGCATATCCATGTGAGATTTTTCAACTTCAGAGCTTTGCTTTTGTACATCACCTCTATCAAAATGAATGCTTTTGTTGTGGTAATCAAAATGATGTGTTTCATAATCAGATTTTTCTTGCTCTTTATTATAATGTGTTTTTGGACTTCCTGGTTTTTGCAATGCATTCAAATCTTCAATTCGCTGTTTGATAAAGTAATTTGCAACAGCAGGTGCGTTTTTATCTCCTATGCCATCAACAGCAGGTGCGTTTTTATCTCCTATGCCATGTGACTTAAGTCTCTGTTTGAGCTCCAAAATGTTTGAATCTAGTTCTTTTGTTTTCTTTTTTGTGGCTCTGCCGGCTGACTCTTCCTCTATATCTTTGCACAGCTGCAAATCATTTTGTTTTCTCTGCAACACCTTTTCAAATTCATCTGTTTTTTTCTTGTTTCTTTGGTTGTGAGCTGCCAAGTTTTGAACAGTCAGAGCAGATTCTAAACTTTGACTTTCCTGAAATACTTTTGTCTGTTTTTCAGCTTGCTTTTTGCATTTATTTGTCAAATGTTTAATAATATCTTTGATTTTGTTGCTGCTGAGTTTTGTTTTGATATTTCCAGAGCTGAGTTCAGCGTCAAATGCATTTTCGTTGTAGATGGCAACACCGGATTTGACTAGAAGCTTGGAAAGTAATCTGTATTTGCCATTAGGTTTCTTTATGATTATTTCACCATATTTGTGAATGTTGTTATCAAAGACAGTTGTTCTGTAAAAGGATTAAATAAATTATAAATTTTTAATGAGTTGATTTTCCTAAAGGAATATGACATTTTCCATATAATAAAAGTTGCCATTATAAAAGGTTCCATATTTAGTTCCATAATATTTAATGATATAAAATAAATTAGCATAATGCTTTTACACCTAACTATATTTTAGCATAACATGAAAAAGCATAAATGCACATAATATTTTTAACATTAAAATGTCTATAAATCAAGTATAGGATAAGAACAGTTTCTAATAAGAATGCTATTGGAAAATATTATAAAACACTAAAAAATAGAAAACATTAATTTTTTGCTGTTGAATTAATATTGTTAAAACTCTCCTGTTTTTAGTCATTCTAATGTTGATAACCATAAGAGTTATAAAAAGACTAATCTTAGAACTCTTTGCTGATCTGTGCAAAAACATATTTTTACCTGTGTTAGAAATGTTAGCCACAAAAATATAGGGTATTTTTGTGGCTAACATTTCTAAGACATGCTGAAATTGCAGCAACAAAAATACATATACCTAGGTATGCATACAGATTTACATTTGTACCATCTTGTTGCAGTATTGTTATCTGGACTGCCGATAAAATTTCCATATCCTTGTTGTTTATACCACAGACTTATAATACTAGTAGGTATAATTATAAGTCTGTAGTTTACACATATAGCTACAGTTAACAAGCTGTACTGGCTCATTTCAACCAATAGCATGAAAAGCGGTTGCCAAGCTATTGATAAAACGCTCGAGAGAACCAATAGGAAGAGAGAACCCGATTCCATGTCTAAATATTTAGAATATACCTAGTATCCCTGTAAAGAATAGTATAATCTAAAATACGGCGAATGCAGCAAGGCACTTACCGGTAGTCGCAGTGTATAGGACAAAATGAGACCTCAATCGCTTCAGCAAATAACTTTTTCATCAAAACTGTTGCTGCCGGCATCCAGTCAGCACTCCTCTTCGACGTAACTGTGTCTTCAATTAGATCTATAGTCATTTCCAGCGGTAAAACGCCGTACAAACCGATTTGTTCAAAACAACATTCGGCATTTTTGGACTCCGAGTTCTTTGCTTCAACCCATATTAGATACGGGTTTATGAAGTACAATACTTCAATATCGTAGCTTTCCGGCTCCATAGCGCCGGAATTTTGGAATAAAACCCAGCAAAAGTAAAATTTTTGTAACTACACAAAAACATAAAATAAACTTGCAAACTAAAGGAAATGAATTTAGCTGCAGGGGTACGTTCACGGGCGCACGGTTAGCGCAAGGTTAGGGGAAATTTCATCCTGACAGGTGCAAGTGCGTGCATGAACGGGGGTTTACGCGAGCTGTCAGATTAAAAGTCGCTCTAACGGTTTCCCCTAGGTGCATGCGTGAACGCACTCCAGGGGTACGTTCACGGGCGCACGGTTAGCGCAAGGTTAGGGGAACTTTTCACTTTGACAGTTGATAAAGCCCCGTTTTGAAGCGCCTGTCAGGGGAAATTTCATCCTGACAGGTGCAAGTGCGTGCATGAACGGGGGTTTACGCGAGCTGTCAGATTAAAAGTCGCTCTAACGGTTTCCCCTAGGTGCATGCGTGAACGCACTCAAGAGCAGGCTGACCAACCGAATATAAATTCGTTCATTCTCAAAAACCACCCACTCACAAAAACCGGTAATTTTGCGAAGGACATTGACTGAACGCAGCCGTAAGAAATGTCAAAGTGACAGTTGACTAATCGGCAATGGTTGGTTTCGTGGCCTTAAAAATTGCGTTAAAATTCGACGAATTATCAACAAATACTGCTTTGTTTATGTTAATTATATTGCGATACTGGTAATTAATACAGGTAAGAGTCATACGTGTACCAAATTCTCTTGAGACCTAGCGCACTGTCATGTTTTCTTCCTCCAAAAGTTTTACACAAATTTTACCATTATCATTACATTGTTTTTAGCATCAGAGCGTTACTGCAGTAAACGCGGTTGTAGTTCGCGTTACGGCCAAGGTCTTTACTGCTGAAATCTATGAAACTACTGCATAGTTTCTATGGAAACAGTATATTTCTTTACCATATTCATCACACTTAGATCTGAGTGAAATTTATCAGAAACGCGTTTATTTTCGTTTATGGCTGGTTTATTGAGTTAGTGTAGGTGTCTCTAACTTGTGAATGTGCTAATATTGATGGTTAACATCTCTAATGTATGTATGTATGTAGGTATTATTTTAATTGAAATTATCACTAGACTTGTTACTTGCAACTTACTTACTTACAACAATAAATGCAATTGAAAGAAATAATTTTTAGTTTATGGTTTTCTTTCCAAGAATCAGTGTTATACATATTAAAATTGCAATGTGGTGTGTAAAATTAAAATGGCTAAGTGTAATTATTATTATTTATTAATAGGCGAGCAGCCACAGGCTGATGTGCCTATATCTAAGCTGGTGTGTATCAGTTCGTGTTTATTTTAATTCACTGCACTTATTGTCATTTTTATATAGACAACATACTTTTATAAAGATTATGTGACAAAAAAACAGTACCGATAATATAATTAAAATGATAATACTGATATTTTCAATAGGTAAGTTAAAGAAAAATTAAGTAAAGAAAAAAGGGTTTTTTTTAAGATTAACATTTTCTTTTCAACCTAACTTGCTTAAAACCATAATACATATAATTACGTAATCTAAGAGAAATATTTTTTTATAAACTGCTGGTACGTATATTCTCTCTATAAACACTCTAAGTCTAGAAGAAATCATGCTCCATAAAACACTCTATCACCCTGTATTTAATCCGCAGCCTCCAAATGGGTCTGGCAATAAGTCGGTACACGGAGCTCTCGAGCAACGAACTCCTGACGAGGTTCTGCTCTGCGGAGGTGATCTGCCCGAATGAACCGTTTTGGAACCAGCTGCTGGCTTTTAACATCACACCACCTGCTTCCGCGTAAGTAAAGTATTCCTATTGTTTTTTTTTCTGATCCCAAGTGAGGTTTTAAAATCGCGTAATAATCCCTTTCATGGATTTTAAACCGGAATCAAAGGTCATTCATGAGATTGATACTCGGTAAACCCACTGGCTAGAGAGACAAGCAGGATTCTACCTAGGTTACCAAGTTGTAGAAAATTCACATTAAACTTTGTCTTTTTACCTTGGTAGTTTAGTTGATCAGAGCACAGTGCAACGAAAGCTGTTTGTTCAAATCCCACCCGTTTCAAATATTTGATTTCTATATTTCTTGTTCACATACTAATAATAAACAGAACTATAATAAATAATACTGTGTTTTATTTCCCCAGTGAGGAACAGTTAATGTTCGATGCCAGCACAGAGGCTTTACTGCAGAAGTTTCTCCAGAACAATCTTCAGACGGGAAACCTGGGCTCTTTAGTCCACGTGTTCATCACACGAGCGACAGAGCTGCTCGCCATGCCGAATAGTGACAAGTGAGTAAAGTTGGTATTATCGGTCCTGGTTGTGGGTTCGAAACTCGAGGGAAATGACTTTGAGGTATTGTACACTATTAGAGGGGCGCTTAGCTTACATTGCTGTCGATTCTGACGGACGCATTTTCGTTCAGTTGATTTCTAGTACGATGGACTAACTACTCTAGAGGACTGCTAACCGCCATACTAGAGAGCGTACCTCGATACTCGATATAAAGGTCAAAATGCGAGCAAACCTAGATGGCGCTGGCATATTGCTCGAAGAGTCCGTTGTTAATATAGGTCATGAAATTAAATAAATTCAATAACAACTTGAACCAAATTGGGTACTTGACTGGGTAGCTTAAAAAATTCAAAACGTTTATACTTAAAACTGATGGCTAAAAATATTGTGGATTTCATTCATCATTAAAAAAAAAAATGCACATTTCGATTTTAACAATCGAATTAAAAGTATATAAGTTATTGATTTGATTAGTCAATATTTACTAAAATGTGACGTCATAATTTACTATTTTCATACAAAAAAGCGTTTTTGACATTTCATAAAAAGTTGCTGATTTGACTAGTTGGAAAGTAGCCAATTATCTTTTAAGATTTTTAAAGTAGAAATACACAATGAGAAATGCTGTTTAAAACATCTGAATTAAAATACATATTATTATGTTTACACAATATTTTGCTATTGTCAATAGATGGCACTGCTAAGTAGCGGTGTACGCAGTTTATAAGGGAGGTTATAAGTCCTCTTTGTTTTATTCATCCATGCTAGTACTATAGTCTGTGTAGAGATTTTGACCGTTGTACCTATACTTAGTAACAAAGTGCTAAATTCCCGAAATACCGACATAAATCTATCCATCCTTTTTTCCCCGTTCATTAAATTGCGATAGTTCGGTCACTTTCAGTTTGGACGCATGCCGATGGGCCTAAAAAAAGAACACGGATCTTTCGCCGACGTAATAATTGAATCAATCTTCATTCCAGTGTAATGTTAGCATGGCAGACGTTCAACGCTCTGTTCGTGATCCGCGCCGTCACCAAGTATCTGGTGGAAATGGTGCCAGAATACGAGTTGTGCAGACATCTGGACATACAGGTTGAGAGGAGGGCTAACAACGGACCGGTGGAGGCTAAAGACTCGGTAAGGCTTATACTCCATTCGTTATAAAAAAAAAAAACGCCATACTAAAACGGTCATTTAGTATCGCGTTTTTTTTTTTAAACGAATGGAGTATAGATATTTTAAATTTCCCATTCCCATGGGTTTAATGTCGACTGTAGTCTAGGTCAGAAGTGAATGGGGCAGAGTCAATAGAATAGAACCATTTAAGCACAATGTAGCTTGACACTGCAGCATCAGCGCTTATACAGGGTGTTAAAAAATAGCTGACCATATTTTTGGGTGTGATTCTACCCATGGAACTGAACAACTTTCACCAAGGAACACGAGAACTCGATACGCTGACACCATTTGTATGGGAGCCCCAATTTTTTTTTTTCATATTTCGACCTATGTTCCTTGGGGAAAGTTGTTCAGTTTCATGGGTAGAATCACACCCTAAAATATGGTCGGCTATTTTTTTAACTCCCAGTATGAGATCGATCAGTCAATCGGACTTTTCTATAAAAAAACCTGTGTTGCTGTTGGTTATGTTGGACCGCTAGGAGGATATCAAAATACACTAAAGACCAGACTGTGGTATTCTTGTTCAAATGAACCTAACCAAGTGCCCTCATTGCAGCCCACATCATCATCGACGCCTGAAGGGGAATCCCCCCCGGCGCGGGCGCAGTCCCCGCGGACAAACGACAGTCGAGTGGAGATGTTGATTGATGCGTTGATCGGAATAATCATTGACGTGCCTGTCACGTGAGTTTCTCTTTATACCGGGTGTAAGGGACATGTTGCTCAGTCAACGATACTGAACAACTATCACCAGGATTTTTTCAGGAAATTAAATAAAATATAGCTTTTTCATACAATAATTGCTTTTCATACAATGAAATGAATTGATCAGACAATTTGTATGGAAAAGCAATTTTCAAGTTTCGTTGACTGAGCAACCCCTATTAGTTTGCGGGACGCTGTAAAAAAAGTCACCCTTAGTAAGCCATTGTTTTATAACATTTTTTTTTTTATTACAGAGACAACACATACTACCTGCATTTGGAGTGTATAAACACGCTTCTGGTTCTCATGTCCGTCTTCATGTTCAGTGGAGTGCACGGACAGACCAGGCTTATTGAGACCAGCCATATATTCAGGTATGGTATTATACTGTGGGGAAATTCATAATTTGAACTATGAATTGCAACTTTATGATGTTCTAAATTATCTTCTTTGCTTTTATTTCAATCTGGTTTACCGGATTTTCGATGAATTGCTTTTTCAGAGAGTAATGATTTTTTGACTGTTAAGGGCGCCACCTGGCTCAGGGTAGCCCCTTAATATAATTTCTTGTCTGTTTCCCAGAACCCTCTACCAAGGTCGGTACAACATGCACGCGCCTTTACTAGTCAAGACACTTATCAACAATCTGTCGAGTATGCTCCCCGCACCACCGCAGATGTTTGGTACGGGGGCGCACAGTGGAAGCGTGCTTATTGATATAGCAAGTAAGTTTTGACATAGCCAGTAAATTTTGATATACATACATACATATAATCACGCCTATATCCCTAATGGGGTAGGCAGAGCGTAAACGACCTAAACAAAGGTCGTTCCGCCACGTCTGACAAGTTTTGAGGGTAATTCAAGATAGATCTGTATATTGCTATAGTGACAGGTTGTCGGCCCATCGCCTAAATTACAATACTGAAACCCTCAAATCCCTTAGCTGATTTTTACAGCATGCCCGGGAGGAGATGCAGCTGGCACATTCTATGTTTTTCTATCACTCCCAGACCAGCATGGAAGTAAATAATAAAATTTGATATACAAGGTGTAAAAAAAAGTACTACGTTCCTTTAAACCACCATGTTCTACTGATGATATACCAAACAACTTTTCCAAAGAAGAAAAATTTTAGGTTGAAAAAAAAAATGCCTTTTCCAT
Organism: Scrobipalpa atriplicella; assembly: GCA_029255725.1. Classification (NCBI taxonomy): domain Eukaryota; kingdom Metazoa; phylum Arthropoda; class Insecta; order Lepidoptera; family Gelechiidae; genus Scrobipalpa; species Scrobipalpa atriplicella. The sequence continues at coordinate 3,090 of JARACY010004417.1, read as the reverse complement.
ACAAAGATGCTCTCCGGGATCTGCAGTTTTGTATGGTAAAGGCAAAATTTTATTTCGAGCAAAAAATTTTGTGCTTTGGGGAAGTTGTTCGGTATCATCAGTAGAACATGTGGTTTAAAGGAACGTAGTACTTTCTTTTACACCCTGTATAAGTAATAGTATGTTTTGATATAATATAGCCAGTAAGTTTTGACATAACTACTAATTTTGATATAACTAGTAAGATTTGACATATCCAGTAATTTGGTATAACCTATTGACTATGCTCCCCGCACTACCACAAATATTGGTACGGGGGCGCACAGTGGTAAGAGTGGAGTCAGTAAGTTATTGATATATCCTATAAGTTTTGACATAACTACTAATTTTGATATAAGTAGCCAGTTTTGATATAACAAGTAAATTTTGATATATTGATATATCTAGTAAGTGTGAGTTTTGACGTAGCAAGTGAGTTTTGACATAGCCACTAAAAGCCAGTAATTTTTTATATAGACAGTTAATCTTGACATATCCAGTTATTGATACAGCTGACAGGTTTGATTCTCATTGATACTGATCAAGATCAACAGCCACCAACAAAATATTATATGTATTTATATCAACAAAGTACCTATTGGTTTAAAACTGATATAGATATTTTTTTTTGCAGCGGGCCTATGGTCAATGCTAACATTCTCCACACCAACCAGACAGACGATCTACACACATCCCCCTGTAGACAGACACGATTTACTAGCGAGACTGAAGAGTGAACACCCTGTAGCTAACCAGTCGTGCTTGCTTCTGTTAGCTCTGGCGAACCATTGCATGTCAGAGCCGCTGTATAGGGAGGCACTACACAGCGCAAGGGATAAAGGTATGTAAAAATTTAAAAAAGTTAGAAATTTTCCCATGGGAAAAAATATTTTCCCGTGGGAAAATTTGATTTATTGCGGTCATTTGATGTTTTTTTGTATCTTTAGTATTTTTCCTTAGAAACATAATGTTTTCCCATGGGAATCGACTATTTTCCCGTGAGAAAAAATGCAATTTGGTGTTTTTTCATAGAAAGGTATATTTTTAACTGAAAACGAAGTATTTTCCCACGGGAATTTAACATATTCCCATGGGAATCAATTATTTTCTAACCTTACCGGTCGTTCTTGCTTCTGTACATGAGCCGCTGTATGGAGAAGCTGAGGGAGGGATAAAGTTCCACCATTTTCCCATGGGAAAACTTGGTTTCCTGCGGTTGTCAGCTGTTTTTAATAGTGTGTGGTGCGTCTCTTTGGAAACTTATTTTCCTATGAGAATCAATAATTTTCAAGTGGGAAAAGTTGGTTCCCCACTGTGATTAATTGTTTCCTCTTGTGGATGGTAGGACAAATTGGAAATGGCTCTCAAGATAAAAGGTTTTCATTAAGCCATTGACGCTCTGCCTATCCCGTAATTGATAAAGGCATGGTTTAACATTTATATGGATTTATTTGCAGATGCGCCCACGACGACTCCTCAAAGAGACTCGGACGGTAATGAGACGGAAGTGTCGCCGCCGCGGATAGACATGGCCGCTGTAAGTACAACAAAACATTTTAAAAAATACGGGTTGCACTCCGGGAGTGCCGGCAGAAGTGAGAACTTGAACATTAACGGTAGACTCGATCGAAACCTTATCTGAATCCCTGAATAATAAAACAGTAAATAAAAAAAACTCATTTCCTTTCCATGTTTCAACAGATGGCGCTAGTAGGTTTCTAAAACGCAACTCTGGTCTGACGCGATCGGCCATTTTACTTGGCCTCTGTTTGCATACAATTTGTGTGTGACCAGAGGTCAAGACTCTGAAGCGAGGCGATGGGCTGACAACCTGTCACTACAGCAATATACAGATCTATCTTAAACAACCCTCAAAACATGTCAGACGTGGCGGAACGACCTTTGTTTGGGTCGTTGACGCTCTGCCTACCCCATAAGGGATAAAGGCGTGATTTATGTATGTATGTATGTAAACCCCTCTATGTTCCTTGGATAGGTTCAAGTTTAGTCAGCTAAGTTTACATACATACATACATACATAAATCACGCCTTTATCCCTAATGGGGTAGGCAGAGCGTCAACGACCCAAACAAAGGTCGTTTCGCCACGTCTGACTAGTTTTGAGGGTTTCTTAAGATATATCTGTATATTGCTGTAGTGACAGGTTGTCAGCCCATCGCCTAAATTACAATATACTGAAACCCTCGAATCCCTTAGCTGATTATTACAGCATGCCCGGGAGGAGATGCAGCTGGCACATTCTATGTTTTTCTATCACTCCCAGTCCAGCATGGAAGTGCTAAGTTTACACCCAGTATTTTAAATCGTATAACCTTTGTTCCCAGCTCCACAAAGCTCTTTGCGCGACTGCGGGCTGCGAACATTCAACGTTATTATTATACCTGATGTTACACTCCTGCAAGTCGTACAAAACTTATGTCACCAACGTCGACCATGTTGAGAATCTGGTGAGTTTTCATACATTTTCCGATCAATTTATGTTTTAAATCATAGTTAAACGGTTTTTGACTCGTTCGTTTTAGACACGTTTCAAAGTAGTCACATCGTTTTTGACACGTTACATTCATTACAGTCGCACAGTTTTCAAAATAGTCACACAGTTTTCGACACGTTTCAAAATAGTCACACAGTTTTCGACACGTTTCAAAATAGTCACATAGTTTTCGACACGTTTCAAAATAGTCACATACTTTTCGACACGTTTTAAAATAGTCACATAGTTTTTGATACGTTTTAAAATAGTCACATAGTTTTCGACACGTTTCAAAATAGTCACATAGTTTTTGATACGTTTCAAAATAGTCACATAGTTTTCGACATGTTATAATCACAGTGTTTTCATTACGTTACATAGTAGCAACAGTTTTCGACACGTTATATTTCAGTCAGACTAAAATTATATTAATATTGTTTCTTATGTTTCGCAAAATGCTGACTCTTCAGTCGGTTTTATAAAATTATTCCTCCTTCCCACAGATAGTACCAATCCTACAAGTATTGTACAACGCGCCGGATTCGAACTCGCACCACATCTACATGTCTCTGATCGTG
>JARACY010004416.1:0-27025 GCA_029255725.1 Scrobipalpa atriplicella | reverse complement strand
AGAAATATAATCATGTACCTAACTTCATCTTTTTTTTTTTTTTTATATTTTCGGCCTCGATTCTCGCCGTCCAGTTATTACAGTCGTACAAGGATCTTTTGGCGCGTGGGTGACATTGACAGCACAGATTACCTAGTATACATGTCCGTTAGGTTATGTATACTAGGTAATCTGTGCTGTCAATGTCACCCACGCGCCAAAAGATCCTTGTACGACTGTAATTCTAATTTTTAGTAGCGCTGTCACTTTTTGACATTTGACACATGTCAAATTTCCTGTTCTTAAACAGGATATCAAATAAACACATGTTTTTGACGGCGAGAAACGAGGCCATTGAGGCCAATAGGTCTAAAATTGGTTAAAACAATAAACAATGTGACCTATCTAAGATTATTCTATATTCCTCATGGTATAAGAAAAATATTACTCAGAAATTAATACACCAGAATTTAATTCTACGCGACCCAAGTGAAACCAGGCCCTCATTTCGTTATAAAATTAACATTTCATTAAAATCCTTAAAACACATTACAACGAATATGAAAATCGCGATCTGAAATTCTAATTGTCTTGCCCGGGTTTGCCTGGGTGCTGCTGGATTTTATACCGACTTCGGGAACATAAAATTAATAGTTAGGGTAACATGATGGAAAAGACAAATTGAAACATTAACGATGTCAAACAAAGTAGGTATAATAATTTGTAGGTAAGTAATACCTGTATAGTATCCCCCCGCTTCACAATTCCCCCCTGATATATCCTTCCTGATAGGGATAAAAGTTTTTTTTTCTTTTTTTTCACCTGCCGATAGCTCCACGCGTAAAAATGGGATGTAAAAATCGTTCACAAAAACATAATTAATAGATTTTGACGTACCTATTGTCAAATAAACGAAAGATTTTCGAGGAGAAAAGGGACATCATATAATACATATTTGAAGAAAAGAAATTACATAGGCGCCTCGGGCAGGATATGAACCTGCAACATTCGGAATGCCGTCCCATCGTTTTGCCATTTGAGTTACCAAAGAGGTAGCAACTTTGGCGAATTTATCATAGTACCTATTTCTTATGTACATAAGTAATATAAATAAATGTTGTCATAGTGGACGTTTTATTTCTTTCGTCATATATTATATGAAATTGAAATAGTTACAATATAGCACTAGTGAGTGAAAAAAAAACCCTCATAAAAGGGATATCGTAAGACATAACGTTTGTTAGATGGATTGCTGCAAAACAAGAGGGATCACTGCCTACTTCCGAAAATTGTGGCGACCCTAATTTGACAGAAGAGTTAAGTCAACAAAATAAGAGACAACAAAGTTTGCATAAATCGGTATTAATAATAAGAAGGGCTTCACAGCAGAACAAATGTGATTATTCCAACTCTGTGACTTGGAAGGTTCAGCTTTGACTTTTAGCGTACTATATAATGTAAATTTTACAATAATAGAATAGTAGGTATCTATATATGGAAAATAAATACAGCAACTAAAAAACTGAAAGTCGTGTTATCACTTATAATTAGTCGCTGAACACAATTTTTCTAATACGGGGTTAAAAAAATAGCTAACCAAATAAAATGACTCGAGCCACTGTCTCCATTTGTATGGAAGAGCTATTTTTTATATATTTCGACCTATGTTCCTTTGGAAAAAATGTTCAGTTTAATGGGTTTCGATTGACATCCTATAGTTTGGTCAGCTAATCATTTTACTCCCTCTATAATTTTAAATACAAGCTCTTAAAAACGATTGTAATAAAGGAATTTAGTAGTTTTCACCCGAAATAAAAGGTTTATTCCTCTTTGGACGTCTCGTTGTTTTTCCAGATGTCTTCTTTTTCACCTGGTTCTTCTCTTTTTGCGTTATAGAAAAGTGCATGTAAAAGTTTACGATCTCCGCATTCGTATCTGTTTTTGTAACATTGACGTCCATGCGCGTTAGAACCGTGTAGCGAGGACCATGTGAACGGAATGTGATATGGAAAGTCTGGTATGCCTATCGTAGCATTTGCTATATGCAATGGACCCTGCAAAGGAAATGCATAAGTTACTTATTGTACCTAATTTTATACAACGTGACCCTGAAGGATGTAAATCTGCCCGTGAATCTGAACAACTTTTTCCAAATGACCTTGGTCAAAAACCAAAATTAATTGGACCTCCCATACAAATTGCATCAGCTAATAACAAAAGAATGGGAAGGCAATTTATTTTTTTGTATGACAACCTATGTTCCATGGGAATAGTTGTTCAGTTTTATGGGCAGATTCACATCTGTTACACCGTGTATAAGTTGTTGATAGTTGAAATTGTTATCCATGACCAAAATTTACTGTCACATCCTCATAGTGCATGCCCTAAGGTAGACTGGTAGAAAATGCCTTTGGCGTTAAGTCCGCCCATGTACGATATTTTTGTGCATAAAGTTAAAGTTAAGTTAAATAAATAAATAAATAGTAGGTTTTTTGTCACGAGATTTCAAGTCACTGTGCGAATTTCCATACACCTGTACAATAAAAAAATGAATTGCTTACTTTAGGAAAAGGGCATGGATCGGTTGGTAGATATTTGGCCCACATTCGGCCTACATAAGGTTCTTTATATAGCCAATCGCAAAGTTTGTATTTAAACATTATGCCCGTTGAATTGATAACGGCCGCTCAAGTTCTCCATCAGTACCAAAGACACCTGAAAAGGGTAAATATATTATCCACACACGAAAAAAAATTAATATCGTAAGTGGTTCTTAACTTGCTCTACTAAAAGCTTTTTCATAAATTCTAATATGAATAACCTGTATCAAAGTACATTTACATTACTTCCTTGTTGGACTGAGAGCGGTAGAAAAACCTTAAATATTTTTCTTCCAGCTGTTTACCTTCACGGACATACTGAAGAAAACTGTGAAGACAATGGATTCGGTGTATTGCAATTTTGACGAAAGGCTGACAATCCGTCACTATTGCAATACACAACGCAGTAAGAGGTTTCTAAAATGACCATAAAACCTCGTCAGACGTTGCGAAAACGAACTAACTATTATGAGTTCATTAAGCCTCAGCTTACCCCGTAAGGGACACATGCGTGAGTATAACAGGTGAAAGGGACAGCTAAACGCAGCTGATACTGGTAGCTCAGTCAACGAAACTGAACAACTTTGCATTAATCTATCCCTTTATGTAAATGTACGTACTGTTACGTTGTTCCCCCCACTCATTCACAAAATTGTCACTGCTGTTTTTGCTCTTGTTAAATTATGTCCCAGCTATCTTGGTAAGTCTTTAAAAAATCTAAAAGTTGTTCTTCGCTTTTTTTTATAAATATAAAATTTTACGGCGATGTGTAGTGTAGATAAATATACAGGTGTAAAAAAAGTACTGCGTTATTTTAAACCACATGTTTTTTTTTCAATTTAAAATAAAAAAATTGCCTTGTTCATAACAAATCGCAGATGAGGAGAGGATCTTTGTAAGGAAAAAGCAAATATTTTTTTCGATCTATTTTTGGGCTTTCGGAAAGTTTTTGAGGCTATTTTAGCACTCACAATGATATAAATAATTATTCCATATAAATAAATATGAAAGAAAAAAAAATGAATCCTTCACGACCTCAGGCAGGATCCTGTCTGAGGTCGTGGCCCGGGGCGAATTTGTTATTTTCTTTCTATCATATTTATTTGGGAAAGTTGTTTGGTATCATCAGTGGAACATGTGGTTTAAATGAACGCAGTTCTTTTTTTTAACACTCTGTATTTTATTTTCCAGTCGATAGAAGTAACAGCGTCAAATCCGAAGATACTTTTTATAGACAAGCATTACATAAACTACTTGAATATGACATTGAGGAAACTAAATCGCCAGATTGGGGTGGTGATAAACTTCAACCTGGATCTTGTGTATGAGTGGGGGAACAACGTAACAGTACGTACATTTACATAAAGGGATAGATTAATGCAAAGTTGTTCAGTTTCGTTGACTGAGCTACCAGTATCAGCTGCGTTTAGCTGTCCCTTTCACCTGTTATACTCACGCATGTGTCCCTTACGGGGTAAGCTGAGGCTTAATGAACTCATAATAGTTAGTTCGTTTTCGCAACGTCTGACGAGGTTTTATGGTCATTTTAGAAACCTCTTACTGCGTTGTGTATTGCAATAGTGACGGATTGTCAGCCTTTCGTCAAAATTGCAATACACCGAATCCATTGTCTTCACAGTTTTCTTCAGTATGTCCGTGAAGGTAAACAGCTGGAAGAAAAATATTTAAGGTTTTTCTACCGCTCTCAGTCCAACAAGGAAGTAATGTAAATGTACTTTGATACAGGTTATTCATATTAGAATTTATGAAAAAGCTTTTAGTAGAGCAAGTTAAGAACCACTTACGATATTAATTTTTTTTCGTGTGTGGATAATATATTTACCCTTTTCAGGTGTCTTTGGTACTGATGGAGAACTTGAGCGGCCGTTATCAATTCACGGGCATAATGTTTAAATACAAACTTTGCGATTGGCTATATAAAGAACCTTATGTAGGCCGAATGTGGGCCAAATATCTACCAACCGATCCATGCCCTTTTCCTAAAGTAAGCAATTCATTTTTTTATTGTACAGGTGTATGGAAATTCGCACAGTGACTTGAAATCTCGTGACAAAAACCTACTATTTATTTATTTATTTAACTTAACTTTAACTTTATGCACAAAAATATCGTACATGGGCGGACTTAACGCCAAAGGCATTTTCTACCAGTCTACCTTAGGGCATGCACTATGAGGATGTGACAGTAAATTTTGGTCATGGATAACAATTTCAACTATCAACAACTTATACACGGTGTAACAGATGTGAATCTGCCCATAAAACTGAACAACTATTCCCATGGAACATAGGTTGTCATACAAAAAAATAAATTGCCTTCCCATTCTTTTGTTATTAGCTGATGCAATTTGTATGGGAGGTCCAATTAATTTTGGTTTTTGACCAAGGTCATTTGGAAAAAGTTGTTCAGATTCACGGGCAGATTTACATCCTTCAGGGTCACGTTGTATAAAATTAGGTACAATAAGTAACTTATGCATTTCCTTTGCAGGGTCCATTGCATATAGCAAATGCTACGATAGGCATACCAGACTTTCCATATCACATTCCGTTCACATGGTCTCGCTACACGGTTCTAACGCGCATGGACGTCAATGTTACAAAAACAGATACGAATGCGGAGATCGTAAACTTTTACATGCACTTTTCTATAACGCAAAAAGAGAAGAACCAGGTGAAAAAGAAGACATCTGGAAAAACAACGAGACGTCCAAAGAGGAATAAACCTTTTATTTCGGGTGAAAACTACTAAATTCCTTTATTACAATCGTTTTTAAGAGCTTGTATTTAAAATTATAGAGGGAGTAAAATGATTAGCTGACCAAACTATAGGATGTCAATCGAAACCCATTAAACTGAACATTTTTTCCAAAGGAACATAGGTCGAAATATATAAAAAATAGCTCTTCCATACAAATGGAGACAGTGGCTCGAGTCATTTTATTTGGTTAGCTATTTTTTTAACCCCGTATTAGAAAAATTGTGTTCAGCGACTAATTATAAGTGATAACACGACTTTCAGTTTTTTAGTTGCTGTATTTATTTTCCATATATAGATACCTACTATTCTATTATTGTAAAATTTACATTATATAGTACGCTAAAAGTCAAAGCTGAACCTTCCAAGTCACAGAGTTGGAATAATCACATTTGTTCTGCTGTGAAGCCCTTCTTATTATTAATACCGATTTATGCAAACTTTGTTGTCTCTTATTTTGTTGACTTAACTCTTCTGTCAAATTAGGGTCGCCACAATTTTCGGAAGTAGGCAGTGATCCCTCTTGTTTTGCAGCAATCCATCTAACAAACGTTATGTCTTACGATATCCCTTTTATGAGGGTTTTTTTTTCACTCACAGTGCTATATTGTAACTATTTCAATTTCATATAATATATGACGAAAGAAATAAAACGTCCACTATGACAACATTTATTTATATTACTTATGTACATAAGAAATAGGTACTATGATAAATTCGCCAAAGTTGCTACCTCTTTGGTAACTCAAATGGCAAAACGATGGGACGGCATTCCGAATGTTGCAGGTTCATATCCTGCCCGAGGCGCCTATGTAATTTCTTTTCTTCAAATATGTATTATATGATGTCCCTTTTCTCCTCGAAAATCTTTCGTTTATTTGACAATAGGTACGTCAAAATCTATTAATTATGTTTTTGTGAACGATTTTTACATCCCATTTTTACGCGTGGAGCTATCGGCAGGTGAAAAAAGAAAAAAAAACTTTTATCCCTATCAGGAAGGATATATCAGGGGGGAATTGTGAAGCGGGGGGATACTATACAGGTATTACTTACCTACAAATTATTATACCTACTTTGTTTGACATCGTTAATGTTTCAATTTGTCTTTTCCATCATGGTTACCCTAACTATTAATTTTATGTTCCCGAAGTCGGTATAAAATCCAGCAGCACCCAGGCAAACCCGGGCAAGACAATTAGAATTTCAGATCGCGATTTTCATATTCGTTGTAATGTGTTTTAAGGATTTTAATGAAATGTTAATTTTATAACGAAATGAGGGCCTGGTTTCACTTGGGTCGCGTAGAATTAAATTCTGGTGTATTAATTTCTGAGTAATATTTTTCTTATACCATGAGGAATATAGAATAATCTTAGATAGGTCACATTGTTTATTGTTTTAACCAATTTTAGACCTATTGGCCTCAATGGCCTCGTTTCTCGCCGTCAAAAACATGTGTTTATTTGATATCCTGTTTAAGAACAGGAAATTTGACATGTGTCAAATGTCAAAAAGTGACAGCGCTACTAAAAATTAGAATTACAGTCGTACAAGGATCTTTTGGCGCGTGGGTGACATTGACAGCACAGATTACCTAGTATACATAACCTAACGGACATGTATACTAGGTAATCTGTGCTGTCAATGTCACCCACGCGCCAAAAGATCCTTGTACGACTGTAATAACTGGACGGCGAGAATCGAGGCCGAAAATATAAAAAAAAAAAAAAAGATGAAGTTTAGGTACATGATGATTGCAGACAGGGTAATTATAATTTCTTTCATGAAAGTTTCAGTTTATAACCAAAATCAAATAGTAATCAAATTATATAAATTGTAATAAAATATGTATTACGTAAAATCGATAAGATAGGACGAAGTTGAAAACCAGTATACTCTTTCAATCCCCTAAATTAAGTGAAATTCGGGAAAAGAAAAGAGGACTTGGTTGGTACATAGAAATATAATCACACACCAATCAAATCATATGAATATTCATTTATTGAACACTGAAATGGAAAATCTGATTAAAAATCAATCAGCAGGGAAAACATTTTTTGATCATGAAATTTCTATAACCTGTCCGATTAGGAAAGGCGACGTCAGTTTGAATATGCTTCTATTGGTTTTAGATTTTGCAGTACTATCTGTTGTGGCAATAAACGAGTTCTTATTTTTATTCTTATTCAATGCTATGTAGATAACTACATACTTATAGGGTCCGATGCGCCAGCAGGTAAAACGTCATGCTTCAATATCGCTCTCAAGATAGTTATAAAAGTACAGTCCTTTGCGTTTTCCCTACATACCTACATAAATCACGCCTTTATCCCTAATGGGGTAGGCAGAGCGTCAACGACCTAAACAAAGGTCGTTCCGCCACGTCTGACGAGTTTTGAGGGTTGTTTAAGATAGATCTGCATATTGCTGTAGTGACAGGTTGTCAGCCCATCGCCTAAATTGCAATACACTGAAACCCTCGAATCCCTTAGCTGGTTTTTACAGCATGCCCGGGAGGAGATGCAGCTGGCCCATTCTATGTTTTTCTATCGCTCCCAGTCCAGCATGGAAGTTGCATCTTCCCTAAACTTGACTAAACGGGAAATGCAAAGGACTGTACTTTTTCAGTGAATAATTTTTAAAAACAGAATTCTCAAGATTACAAAACAGCGATGCTTGTAAGTCAAAGCTCAGTTACGGAGACCATTTTTAATCAAACGCATTATACGAGTTGCCCATGATACCAACCCATAACCAGCAGATGGGTGAACGTTAGAAGGGCCAATTTTTTGGTGGACTAATTTTTCGCGATGTCAGCCATTGAGCGACGGTGATTAATAGCTGTCTGTCGCCGATTTGAAAAAAAAAAAGTTTGTGTTTCTGCGACACGACCAGACAGACTAAAAAGAATGGAATCGCTGCATGAAAAAGAAATGTATACTGATCCGATCCGATTATTTTTATCTGAGAGGTGAAAATGTAAGTATTTTGGATGCATTTACATAGAATACTACGTAAAAGTTATACATACTAAAGTTACGTAAAGATAGGTAAGCTGTCAAAAAGAGCAATGAGTGTCAAATTAAAAGTTTCCTGTAATAAGACAAAAATGCAAATGACGAGAATTAAAATCTTTAAAACATACATATTAAGTAAGTAAGTACCTATGTACAACGGGACACGAATTATTTTTTTCTAAAATCAATTTAACTTCTCTTGCCTCTCACGAACCTCTCCACTGCTTTTTTATCCCACCAACATTTGATTTTGGTGACACCTGGCGGAAGTAATGGATTTTTTCAGTTAGCTGAAGGTGAAAATTTAATCTGTGACGATAAGCGACAAGCTCCAGATTTACGGGTATTCTTTACAATTTTTGGGAGCCTTTTTATGGGTTAATGCGGTATTGGTGAAATCCATATAAAATCATACAGGTAATTCAAATAAAATCTTCTTAGAAATAGTGTCCTCGGGCTAAGAAATGTCGCCTGCTTGCTACATTATAATTATGACACTTTAGGAGGGTTCTTAAGTCGGTTAATTCCGGAAAGTCCACAAAACACTCGGTATATATAACTGTAAGTATGTTTATGGATTAGTCCATTCCCGTTTTTATAATTTTTTGTAATTTCACAATTTTGGAGTCTGTGAAAACTGTGACCAGACCAAGACCAGACGCACTTCCCTCACTGTTTATAAATAGTTTTTATCTTAGACTTATAAAATTATAAAACATTTATACTAAACAGCATCAACTAAAGCCATTATTGTTATAAACTGTATAATATTTTCCTTAGTGGTTCTGAATATTGCGGCCGCCGTCGGCGCGCGGCTTGCTAACTGCGAAACTTCCACTAACTCCACTTTGATGACTTCTGCCAAGACTTTGGCATATTATAAACTAAATAATATTCCTACCTAGACATAGTCACGTTTGTTTCGTTCCCTTATGGGCTAGGCCGAACGTAAATAACCTCATAAAAGGGCGGTTGCGCCAAATCTCTCAAAATGATTAAAGTTATTACAAGAAATAAAAGGTCATCGTCTAAATTACAAGACACGAAAACCTTTGGATCCCCTGCGAAGATATAATGACTTATTCTTGCTACCCAAATTAATAATAACCTAAGCTCTTGGAAAGATCGCATCGAAATCGACCCAACGAACCGCAGAAAATCACCCTCCTCATCCTCATTCAGAACAAAACATTCCGAATGGAGGTCAGAAACCAAACAAATTGACAGAGGTCCTCGAAGACAGCTGTGAGTATACGACAAGGTTTAAAATGAACGTGGCGAAAAAGGAAACATACATAAAAATCACGCTTTTATCCCTTACGGGGTAGGCAGAGCGTAAAACGCCTCGTAAAATGTGCCTTCGTCACGTCTGACAAATATTGAGGGCAATTTAAGATTGAAATATGTATCGCTGTAGTGACAGGTTGTCAGCCTATCGCCTAAATTACAATACACTGTACCTAACCCTCGAGTTCCTTTTACTGACTTCTACAGCATGTCCGGGAGGAAGAGCAACTGGAACATTATTTGTTTTTCTATACCTCCCAGTCCAGCATGGAAGAAAAAAGAAACTAGACCCATTTTTGACATTTGTCTCTGTATTCATTTAAATCCTAGTCGATCCCTTCGTCCCGTGCGAACTCAGACGCATCGACGTGAACAGAAGCTTATAAGCTCCACTGCAGCTGTAAGCTCCAGTGGAACCTGAAGGCTGTATATAAAGCAGAGGGGGAGATGGAGGAACTCAGTTCAAGTCTGAAGGTCTTGAGGATTAGAGATTTCGTGGAAAAGAGTTTTGACTTAAGTTATGCAGAGCGTCATAATGACCAAATAAAAGTTTGTTGGGTGTTGGCGTTAGCTAATATTATATTTTCTTTGGTGTTGTAAAGAAAGTGAATTTGTTGAGAGTGAACATCATTTTTTTGTTTAGTGGTCTGATATCCTTGTTTACATAATTTTTTTCTATTGTCAAATGTCTATGATTGTATCAATGTATTTATTTTCATAGGTACTACCTTCCCCACCTATGTACGTACCTATCTGTTTGATATTTATTTTAACTTGTACGATTTTATTTTGTACATCTCTTCCTGATCGTAATTTCCATAAATTTGTCTAAAGTTATTAGTTCAATATTATAATGTTTTTATGAACATAAAAATAAAGAGGTTAAAAGTTACTGACTGAAACTGTTATTAAAAAGTTTTATTCAAACCTATTTTGTGTCCTATTTACTTTGTGAATAAATTGTTGTGCAATTAAGTTACTACAACAAATCATATACTTAAATGAGAAGTACGAGATGGAAAATTCGTCTTGGGTAAGACTTGAACTTCGATGACACGTCATTTCTAAATTTTTTTTTTAATAAAAGTTGTATTTATACAACGTGTAACAGAAAGGGTATATGCATCGAGAAATGTGTGAATCTACCCATGAAACTGAACAACTTTCCCTAAGGAACATAGGTCGAAAAACGAAAAAAAAAAAATGATCTTCCATACAAAATGTGCCAGCTGATAGCGTAATTAGTATGGGAAGTCAATTTTTTTTTTCGTATTTCGACCTATGTTCCTTAGGGAAAGTTGTTCAGTTTCATGGGTAGATTCACACTTTTCTCGATGCATATACATTTTCTGTTACACGTTGTATAATATAATTTCAAATCCAAAAGTAACTACATTAATTTATTATTTCACCTACAAAACGTCATATAATGCCCTGAGTATTAAAATGTAAAAAATATGCCACATAAAACTTCAACCATGTCCACATACCCACAGCGGACTTGTACATTCTATAACTGCCTGTATTCAGCCATTCATCTCCGCAGGCACGTAGGTAATGTATATTCTAATATATTTCCCGACCGGAGCGACTTTTCGTGCCCACCGGCCCATGAGCTTGCGGCCTGCGGTAGAGATGGGGTGTGAGAAATAAAATGTATTTTGCAGTCGATAGTTTCTCTTGTTGTCGATAATTCAGAAAATGTCTAGATTAAAAATGTTCTGCCTCCGGACTGCCTTGAACGGACATTTATAATGGGAAAGAGACAAAGAAAATGACTTTTTGGCCGTAGACCGGGTAGATGGATGAAGCGATCTTTAAATTAAGATAATTATTAAGTATGCATTTAGCATGTCGCCGTTTTGTACTGAAATGAAATTTCAGATACGAACTCAAACTCGCTGTCAGTCTCAAGAGCTGTTTAATAATACTATGGACACGATTGGCTCAACTTTCTAAGAAGCGTCAAGCGACTAGACGAACTCAAGACCGAGACGGTTGGCGACAGCTTACAAAAGAGAAGACTTCTTAGGGTCTCGATACTTAGTCGGACTGAGTAAGGTGGAGGAAGAAGGAAATAATTAAAGAACGACCAATGTTCCCTGGGGAAAGTTTGTAATTTTCATGGGTATATTTACAACTTTAAGTTTGGTCAGCATTTTTTTTTACTTTTGGTATATCGATGTTTCGTAATCCGCACCCCATCACTAAACCATCGTATTTACTCCGCACCTCGCCAGTTCATCTCCATTTTTTATCTCGTTCACCGGAAAAAGGGCAAAAAATAGAAACCGGTCTAGTAATGAGTATAAAAAAGCCTGAACGAAAGATGTTCCTTCCTTCCCATTCGGAAATGTGGCTCGCATTTTCTATTGCTGAATAAAATGAGTAGCTTTTTCGCTTATTTTAATATGATTTTTCAATTGAAGGGTACATTTTTGTACAGATATTTTACGAAGTATTCGTTTCAATCTAAAAATTATTTTGCTACTTCAAAATATTATGTTACCTACTTCGTGTATTGTATAGAGAAGAGAGATGAAGGATGATGAAGATAAGTTTGGTTTTATATTCAAGTAAATAGATAAGTACATAGGTATATGTAATGTAAGAAACTAAGTTGTAGGACTGGATCGTAACTAAACTTTTTAAAAGAAAAAGAGAAACTAGTTAAACTTGTAAGTACATATTCTTTTATCTTATTTTTTTATGTCCAACTTGTATGATATAAGAACTTGCTTTTCTATCTTGGAACTTTCAACCTAACTATTTGCACAAAACAGAATACTTTAATAGAATACTTTCCTTAACGGACCTCAACTCAAAACTGTGCCACATACAGGCACCCAAAATTTACTCACTATCCCCCTGCGACCAATCAATAGTCGATTAATCAGACGCAGAGCTGCGTGTGCGCAGTCGCGCGGAAAATCTTACAAAAAATCGCGCGCGCCGGCCTTCCGCGCTACTGGACGGGGCCTATAACAGGGATGGTGTAGAGGCGCATTTACAAACATTAATGTCCGTCGGTGACTTTAAGGGGCAGTTTACAAGGGAAGCGACGCTACGCGAGCGAGGCGGCCTGTAGTTGCATGAAGGAAGATGCATCTCGTTGTAACACGACGTGATAAGTAGGCTTTAACGCAACGAGAGGAATTTTCTAGTTGTGTCAATGAAATGTTTATCTTTTTGCAAAGTAAAAATGTCTTCTGTATCACGCTTTTGAAAAAGTTGTATTTGACCTTAAAGACATTCGATTCATCATCAACACTTTTCAGTCCCCACTGGCCAAACCTTACCCTTCCAAATAAAATAAAATCTAGCATTCACTCTATGATGCCTAGCCCACAAAATAACTAAAAATTGACATTGGAGTTTTAAGTAAGCAAAAAAAAAGTATTTTTATTTATTTTAATCAGTACCAACGACTGGAATTCAATCTTACCCCATGAAAAAACCAGCAGTTTACACTTCGCCATGACTTCCAATAATCCCGTATCGACTCTATGGGCTCTGTTCCGATGTCGACAGGAGAAGGGTAGCTGCGGCGTGTCGATAACAGAACGCCATAAATCACGACTGGCAAATGTCTTGTCGTTGCCTGCACCCGCCGATTTGCCTGCCTTACCCCCCCCTTCCCCTATACCCCGTCTTGCCCCACCTCACCCAAACTTCGCCAGCTGCGGGAAATGCCGTATTCATGCGTTTGGGTTATTGTCTTGAAGTAAATGGTCTAAAGAATACCTTTTCAATGCAATGTCTCTACATGCATTTGCATTTTCTCATGCAAAATACTTAATTTTAGCCAGGTACTTACATAAATTTCGTTTACGAGGTAAATACTGATTTTTAGCTTGATCTTTGAGGCTCTTTTCTTCTTCTGCGTAGCGCTTAAAATTTCGTAGCAGTTTGCTACGAGTTTTTCAGTTTATTTTATTTTTCTTTACAAATTAACGTAACACCCTGTTTCTAAAATACAAGAAATTTGATGTATGATGTTATCATCATCATCCATCTTCCTAGACTTTTTCTCGAATTTCACGGGGTGGGCTACCTAATCTAGGGGATTGAACGAGGGTACTGGTTTTTTACACAGAGCGACTGCTATCTGACCTCCGCAACCCAGAAGGGAAACCAGACCCAATCCTTTATTTGGTTACACACAACCCTTAAATTTCTTCGTAGGTGTGTGTGTGCAGGTTTCCTCACGATGTTTTCCTTCACCATAAAAGCGCAGAATAAAAGTACATATGAAATTAGAAAATCGAGAAACTCATTGGTACGTGGTGGGATTCGAAGCACGACCTCCTGCACAGAAGGCCGCGGCCCTATCCACTACACCATCCGGGCTTCTTGATGTATGATTTTATGAAGGTATATAAATTGGCAAAATAACTAACACGTGTACAAATTCCTATTTATGGAGTATTCCGCGGAACAATTTATTGGCAGGTAGAGGTAGATATTAAATAGATGTATGTAACATGTTTCGGTATATATTTGAGAATTAATTAAACGATCCAACGGGGCGCAAGGATTTACTGCGGAGCCGACAGACGTGTCGTACGCGTGACGTCACACGGCACGGCGACGTATATTAAATTATTCGGTGCTGCCATCTGTAAGGAATTGCGAGAACAGCTATGTCAAGAATTTGAGAATTTCTGTACCCGAGATCAGCGGTCGATCCCGGTCACAAAATTAGGTTATGTTGATATTGAATATGTACAAGGATATCTTATCAATTAATTTGGTTGATGATTTCGAGTTTCGAGATAAAGTAAATCATTTGTATAGGTGTTACGTTTCGAGCGGGCCTGCAAAGATATCTTTTTTGCTGACTGTACCTACAGGTACTTATAATATTGGTATTTCTATGTATCTGAACTAAAAGTAGTCTAAATATAGTTTGTGTTCACCTATACAACGTGTAACAGAAAGGGTATATGTATCGTGAAATGTGTGAATCTACCCATGAAACTGAACAACTTTCCCTAAGAAACATAGGTCGAAAATCGAAAAAAAAATTGTGACCTTTCATACAAAATGCATCAGCTGATAGCGTATTTAGTATGGGAAGTCAATTTTTTTTTTTTGTATTTCGACCTATGTTCCTTAGGGAAAGTTGTTCAGTACCATGGGTAGATTCACATATTTCTCGATGCATATACCCTTTCTGTTACACGTTGTATATAATCTTTAAGGACAGGTTGTAAAAAAACATTATATACGTAATGTTGTAGGTAGCTAGCTGACAGACGACCTTAACTTTATTTATTTATTTGTTAGAAGTAGCAAAAACGCCCTTTACTAAGCTGTCGATAAGTAAGTTTAAGGCTCGTATTTATAAAGCGATCTCGAGATTGAGAGCAATATTAAGTATGGATTTGACATAACGTTTTGTACTGAAATGAAATTTCTGATACAAACTCGCTGTCACTCTTGAGAGCTGATTATAAATACGGGCCTAAAAAGGCTGTAAAAAATGACTTTTTCATCAATCATTGGATAGGCGGATCAGCTCATATAAGTATATCTTTTGTATCCATTGATGTACCTATGTATAGGATGACGTACCATGAAGGCCGTAGGTAGGTACTTACACCATATCGAATTAAGGGCCCTTAACCGATCCCTTCGCAATTTGCTGGCCCCGTTAGCGGCACAATTTGGTGACCTCTGCGCCTTATTTATTTATTTATTTATTTAACCATTTATTGTACACAGAAATAATTACAGAACAGAACATAGAGAATTAAGACACAACAGGCACTGCTTATTCCTAAAAGAAATACATCGGACCCATCGGTTTAGATTCAATTAGGTGTGACTAGACCCTTATTGAGGACGGATAATGAGAAACACGTCTAAGGCTCGTATTTATAAAGCGATCTCAAGATATTGAGAGCAATATTAAGTATGGATTTGACAGGTCTTTTTGTACTGAAATGACATTTCTGATACGAATTCAAACTCGCTGTCACTCTTGAGAGCTGATTATAAATACGGGCCTTAGTTTTCTAAACAATAGAATAGAATAGAAAAACATTTATTGTTTTTTTACTTAGTATTATCAAAATTTTAATCATCAACATAACGTCAGTCAAACGTTCAAGTTTAAAGTTCATCTACCTATGATAAAAGATTTTGTATCCAATATAAATGTTGACAATGGGAGCGATAGAAAAACATAGAATGTGCCAGCTGCTTCTCCTCCCGGGCATGCTGTAAAGAGATTTGAG
This sequence comes from Scrobipalpa atriplicella, assembly GCA_029255725.1. Lineage (NCBI taxonomy): Eukaryota > Metazoa > Arthropoda > Insecta > Lepidoptera > Gelechiidae > Scrobipalpa > Scrobipalpa atriplicella. Next base: position 11,119 of record JARACY010004416.1, on the reverse strand, counting down.
AATTACAGTGTATTGTAATTTAGGCCAAAATAGCAATACACATCTCAATCTAAAATTGCCCTCAATATTTGCCTGACGTTGAAAAAGTGCTTTAACTTTATGTATGTATAAATGTTCACAATTTTTTTTAATTGCAAATCGCAATCTGATATTTTATTGTAAATAAGAAGTAGATAATTACGAATTTGGACAATGTTGGCAATTAAAAAATATCATACACTGATGTTCAAAACCAGATTCTATTATTTGATAGTGATAGCGCAGTAACAGTAATATGTATTACTATAATCATTTTTTTAAATTTAATTTTGCATAACACGCGTAACAAAATTGCTTCGTGAAATATGAATGTGTGTGTATTCTTACCAGTTAAAATCGTAACTGTAATAAATTTTATTTTATTAATATGTAGGTATTTTTCTTTGTTTACAGTACCGTTAATTCAACTTGAAAATCTGCTAGCCAGATTAAGAAACCTTTTAATAATTAGAAACTTTAAGAAATATAGGGCTCGTCTGGGCACGTATAGTACCACCAGGATATAATAATGAATTTTGGAAAGGGCGCTGCAAGTTGGAGGAACTGTCAAAAATATAATACCGGGTGTAAGGGACAGCGTCCCGCAAACTGATAGGGGTTGCTCAGTCAACCAAACTGAACAACTATCACCGGAAATTTCTTTCAGGAAATGAAAAAAAATTTTGCTTTTTCATACAAAATGACCACTTCGATCAGACAATTTGTATGGAAAAGCAAATTTTTTTTTCATTTCCTGAAAAAAAAACCTGGTTATAGTTGTTCAGTTTCGTTGACTGAGCAACCCCTATAAGTTTGCGGGACACTGTCCCTTACACCCCGTATAGCGTTGGCTCCCATACTCACGTTAGAGTTTTTATTCTGAGGGTCGCACGCATTGTGTTTCCAACTGTACTATTTTCATGTCACGACTGCCGCTTAGCCATACTTGTGTGTGTAAATACACATTATTTTAGTGTGCGTGAGTCGTCATAGTAAACATAAGGGCGCGTGTCTGTACGGACAACCACAATATGGCCGAGCGGCAGTCGTGAGATAAAACAGCTATACCCTCCACAGCATAAGACGGTTCAAACATCACCTTCCTAATTACGAGATGCGGAGATGCGTGCGCGACATGCGTCCACGTGCGTCTGACGCGTCCGCATGCAACGGACGCTGTGACGTCACACGCATGAATGCATCCAGCTCCAACGTTTGGGGTCGGCTTCTGATGGTAATGGTTTGAATGTTGTCTGGTGTAGTTTGTTTGCATTTTATCTAATAAATTACTTTTATTCCCGCAAATATAACAAGAACGATGGTGTAGCGGATAGGGCCGCTCAAGGTTCAAATCCCACCACACACCAATGTATTTTTTGGTTTCCGAATTTCATATCCTATGTGCGTTTATTCGGCGCTTTTACGGTGAAGAAAAACATCGTGAGGAATCGTATAACCCGTGCACATAAAGAAACGATCTATAAATGGCCGACGTTCGCATGCGTTCTCGCTCACTCTCTATTAGGTAGAGCGAGAACGCATGCGAGACGGACCAATCACGAAGCGAGCCGACGCCATTTTCAAATCGTTTCTTTAAACGCACGGCTTATACACACCTACGAATAATTCACACGTGGTTGACTAAAGCCCAATCTACCTATTCCAGGGTGGGCTCGTGCCCTTCGGTAGGGAAGGAATGAGTTCTTTTACCGCGGGAAAAATGATATTCATGCCCATCTCCCTAGGTGCAATAATACCTAAATAGCCTTGTATTTTTCCACATAAATTAGGTATTTTTCAAAGGTCTTACTACGGCTAGTATTCAGGTATACCTAAGGTAATAGGTCGCTGGTGAAACGGGTAGAAAGCTATAGTTAGTACTTTATAATATGGACAAGATAAGTATCCACCGGGTGCTTTCTTGTAAGTGATTGGTGAAAAACAAACAAACACATTTCGTAACACCATATATATATTTTAGTTTAGCTCTAGTTCTTCCTATTAACTGTCTTGATCTCCATATTGACGTAGAGTGCGGCAACGGCCTGGCGGTCGCGGCTGTCCGTCAGGTTGCAGTATATCCTCCCTCTGGAGAACGGAAACGAGAACGGGATAGCAGCGCCAGGAACCGTCATGTTGTACAAGTGGTAATCTCCCTAAAGGAAAATTCCAAAAAAAAACTAATATTGTTTTAATCCTGGATAACACATTTCTTATCTTAAAGATAGAACCAATGAGGATATAATCACTACGTTTTAGATAGAACATAGAACTGTAATTTTAAACAAATACTGTGAAACATAGAAATGAAATGCACTGTATGTTCCCTGAATAATGGACGTCTGTCTATAGGTTATCTGTTTGTATCTTTAATTTTGATTACGGAGAATAACTAATAATAATAATAATAAAGAAATTAGACCTAGGATTGACTATTTACGTGCCCATCCAACTATGGTTCTCTTTACTTTTCTGATACTCAAGTCATCGGCTTCAATGTCCTAACCGTAGTTTCAAAATCATTTCTCTTAAAACCGAACGCAATACCTACCTCCTAATTATGAGGCTAAGGCCACTGAACCACATAGCGCATGAAAGCAGTTGAAATAACAAAATGTGTAAAATGAATGAAAACACCATATTTTGATTATTAAGGTGCCAAGAACTAGCGTCTACTGACCGGTGGGTGAGGGCAAGGCCTATCCAGTTTCCCTTGCTTCATAGCAGCCCCGAAGAACTTGTCTTTGTGAATCAGGTCACACCATCTGAAGCGCATCTCTACAAAGGTTGGTTTGTAAACGTTCGTCAGCCACTCGAAGAAGAAGAATTCAATCTGAGAAAGAAAACACATCACAAGGTTATTCCAGAAGAAAAGAAAAGAAGCCAAATAAAAAAAGGATCTCCCTGATTTATGTTTGTTCCGTTGAAATGAGTTTGCTACTGAAACTTTATAATATCTAATCTCGACTAGAGCAACGATGGAACGAGCTCACCGACAGCCAACACATCAAGCCATTTGGCATCGGAATCCGGATAGTCGCAAGATATTGAGTTCCTCACAGGTAAGCCTACTATGGACCACTTATGTAGAATCATTCAACTAGACTTATCCACAGTCATCATCATCATTATCATCATGATTAGCCTGTATCAGTCCACTGCTTGACGTATAGGCCTCTCCCATGGCACGCCACTCAGCTCGGTCTTCAGCCGTTCTCATCCAATTTCTGTCAGCTTTCTTACGAATATCATCGTCCCACCTGGTTTCAGGATGTCCTACACTACTCGTCTGCTCCAGCGGCCATCGGTTGTACGATAGACTTATCCACATTAGAGCATTGTAATGCCGTTGTCAAAAAGGGACTGTATTGACGATTCGAGTTTTAATTTACACCATTTAATGGCAAAAAAAGACGATACTCTGCAGATGATCTTTGTGTCTGTTTGAGTAGTGAAGGTTTACTTACTTTTAACCAGTTGTCCATCCACACCGTAGCTTCAAAATGTAGATCGTAATAGTACACCGGGTCATTCCTGTGGTATCTATGAATTGTCTGGTTTATGTACGTGACGTATCGTGGGTTTATGTACGTCACGTTCGGATGTTCCACCTTTAGGAATCTTAGCTGTCGAAATAACAGAACACGAAAATTAATCATCATCACCAGCCTGTATCAGTCCACTGCTGGACATACTTAGCCCATGACACGCAACTCTCACGAAAATTAATATATTTTATTAATAAAAGGGAAATTTACCGTGATTTACCATAATATGTGAGTGTCCGATATTATCACGGTAAATTACCATTTTTAATTAAAATAGGTACATATCTTATGTTGATAACGCGAGAATTTTTAAAATATACAACATTTAACTTTATTACCAAATAAACTTCTTATGACTCTAATTTTGATCATTATGTTGATAACGCGAGAATTTTAAAAATATACAACATTTAACTTTATTACCAAATAAACTTCTTATGACTCTAATTTTGATCACTATAGATCAATCAGTTATCGATGAACTAAAAAAACTTTTAAAATTGTGTTATGTTTTTACTATTGGATAAAACATGAATATACTCACTTATCAGTTTGCGGGAAGCTGTCCCTTACACCCGGTATATTATTATCCGAATCTATATGACTTAGATTTATAGAATTATCAAAAATTAAACCACATCTGGAAATAAAACGTTTCTAGATGGAACTTACTTTTTTAGCACTTGTTAATAAAATATGAAGATAAATAAAAAAATATAAAAACAAAAATACTTTTCATATTCGTGATAATAAAATAACACTGATGATGATGATACAATACGTGAAATGATTTGCTCAAAATAAACGTATTTTACTTCACGTAACTACCAGCTTCCGTAATGCAGTTAAAATTGACTTTCATTATCCTTATTAATGCATTAAAAGTATGTTACCTGCAAGTAAAAACTAAAAATCAGATATAGACGCTGAGCTATATGGCCTTGCGCACTGCTGCAGCAAACAGACATAAACTTTACGCCTTATAGTAGTTCCCAGAGTATAGTAATGTACCAAAGAATTCGATGGTGTATTTACAAGGGTCGATTCTTCACAAATGATTACATGACTTGATCCTTCCATGCTGGACTGGGAGCGATAAAAAAACATAGAATGTGCCAGCTGCATCTCCTCCCGGGCATGCTGTAAAAACCAGCTAAGGGATTCGAGGGTTTCAGTATATTGTAATTTAGGCGATGGGCTGACAACCTGTCACTACAGCAATATACAGATCAATTTTAAACAACTCTCAAAACATGTCAGACGTGGTGGAACGACCTTTGTTTGGGTCGTTGACGCTCTGCCTACCCCGTTAGGGATAAAGGCGTGATTTATGTATGTATGTATGACATGACATGATTAGCACTCATGACTAGCCGCACGACTAAAATCAAATCCCTCAACGTAGACATTTATGTTGCGTGATATTGTTAGGCTCGTATTTATAAAGCGATCTCAAGATTGAGAGCAATATTGAGTGCGGATTTGACAGGTAATTTTGTACTGGAATGACATTTCTGATACGAACTCAATTTCGCTGTCACTCTTGAGAGCTGATTATAAATACGGGCCTTAGACATTAGTCAAAAGTGTAAAGGTTTGGATTTTATAAATACCCAGTCATCACAACCACAACCATTCCAACGCTTAATCTTTTTTTGTGGAATTTTGTTTCTTTTGCGTAACTAACAAAAAAAAACACAGGTCAAATTTTGCCTGACGTGCAGAAAACGCCTTTTACTAGGCGATTTACGCTATGCCTACCCAAGTAGGGCTAAAGACGTGATTTTATATTTGTAGGTATGTTCGTTCATAATAATAGTCCTCCCACCGATTTTCGGTGATGGCGGCCAATCTCCCAGAGATAGGCCAACTGCGCAGGAAAGGAAAAAAAATACTCGGTGCAACAAAGTTTCATGTCTTTTAATCGAAAATCTTGTTTCTAAAATAAGTTTTAGCTATTAGATATAACAACATATTGAATGGGCAGCAGCGTTCCCTGTGAATGGAAAACTACTACTGCGCTCACCAACCGCCTGCCAAGCGTGGTGAGTATGGCACATACATACCCCCAATTTTGGGGAGGCCCATGTCCAGCAGTGGACTGTTGTGGCTGATGATGATGATGATGATTGAATTAGTAGATTTTGTAACTTAACTAATTTGCCAACACGTATAGGTAATACATGAAACTTTGACGTAGTTTTTTCTAGCACCGAGTTGGAAATACTATAGCAAGTAATATTGGCACGCTAGAGGGGATGTCATATTCATATAATATGCCATCTTTGATCAGTGCAAGTCAAATTAGTGGTCTGTGTTTGAGAGTGAGATGTATAAATATTACTGAAGCGATGATTCAAAGGTTCAAATCGTAATTAGATATAGTTTATGTCGCTTTGATTTACGTAATAATTGTAGAATTTCAATGTGTAAGGCTCGTATTTATAAAGCGATCTCAAGATTGAGAGCAATATTGAGTGCGAATTTGACAGGTAATTTTGTACTGGAATGACATTTCTGATACGAACTCAAACTCGCTGTCACTTCTGAGAGCTGATTATAAATACGGGCCTAAGAGCAGTTATTGTTACTTGTTACTGTTGTACTCTTGTTCCTCTTTTGAGGTATATCTGTTGTATGAGTTTCTATGTGTGATAAAGAATTTTGAATGTTCTTGAATGTTTCGATGCTTGTTACTCAATCGCGCTTCAACCAATTGATGCATAGTCATGTAACTTAGCACACATGTAGGTTATATCCTGGAATAGGACAAAGGCTTCTTTTCACCGCGGGAAAATCTTAATTTCCACGGGAAAGCTCATTTAACGTGGGTGAAACAGCGGGCGGAGAACTAGTTTATTAATAGTTAACTACGAGTACATATTTTATACTTGACTGGAATAACTGTGAAATTCTTTAAAAATTGCATTTTTGTCAGAAGTTTGAACATTGTGGCAAAAATGCTGCGGTTAGATTTATCGGAACTCTTTGTAGGTAATTTAAGCGATGGGCTGACAACCTGTCTCTAACAGCGATTCACATTTCAATGCAAAATTGCCCTTACGTAAGATAATTTTGTTATTTTACGCATTGGTAGTCACATATTGCGGTTACAATAAACGGATTTAAGTTATTATCTTTAGGTATTAAGTAATTATAAATAGTAGTTCTCTTCAAAGGATGACATATTATAATACATTATAGGTTTGTAACAAGCAAAGCAAGCATGTTTTGTAGTTTCACATGTTTTTGTTTTTTCGCACCTTTTTTATTGACAAGCGGTTATAAAGTGAGTATATTCATGTTTTATCCAATAGTAAAAACATAACACAATTTTAAAAGTTTTTTTAGTTCATCGATAACTGATTGATCTATAGTGATCAAAATTAGAGTCATAAGAAGTTTATTTGGTAATAAAGTTAAATGTTGTATATTTTTAAAATTCTCGCGTTATCAACATAATGATCAAAATTAGAGTCATAAGAAGTTTATTTGGTAATAAAGTTAAATGTTGTATATTTTAAAAATTCTCGCGTTATCAACATAAGATATGTACCTATTTTAATTAAAAATGGTAATTTACCGTGATAATATCGGACACTCACATATTATGGTAAATCACGGTAAATTTCCCTTTTATTAATAAAATATATTAATTTTCGTGAGAGTTGCGTGTCATGGGCTAAGTATGTCCAGCAGTGGACTGATACAGGCTGGTGATGATGATTAATTTTCGTGTTCTGTTATTTCGACAGCTAAGATTCCTAAAGGTGGAACATCCGAACGTGACGTACATAAACCCACGATACGTCACGTACATAAACCAGACAATTCATAGATACCACAGGAATGACCCGGTGTACTATTACGATCTACATTTTGAAGCTACGGTGTGGATGGACAACTGGTTAAAAGTAAGTAAACCTTCACTACTCAAACAGACACAAAGATCATCTGCAGAGTATCGTCTTTTTTTGCCATTAAATGGTGTAAATTAAAACTCGAATCGTCAATACAGTCCCTTTTTGACAACGGCATTACAATGCTCTAATGTGGATAAGTCTATCGTACAACCGATGGCCGCTGGAGCAGACGAGTAGTGTAGGACATCCTGAAACCAGGTGGGACGATGATATTCGTAAGAAAGCTGACAGAAATTGGATGAGAACGGCTGAAGACCGAGCTGAGTGGCGTGCCATGGGAGAGGCCTATACGTCAAGCAGTGGACTGATACAGGCTAATCATGATGATAATGATGATGATGACTGTGGATAAGTCTAGTTGAATGATTCTACATAAGTGGTCCATAGTAGGCTTACCTGTGAGGAACTCAATATCTTGCGACTATCCGGATTCCGATGCCAAATGGCTTGATGTGTTGGCTGTCGGTGAGCTCGTTCCATCGTTGCTCTAGTCGAGATTAGATATTATAAAGTTTCAGTAGCAAACTCATTTCAACGGAACAAACATAAATCAGGGAGATCCTTTTTTTATTTGGCTTCTTTTCTTTTCTTCTGGAATAACCTTGTGATGTGTTTTCTTTCTCAGATTGAATTCTTCTTCTTCGAGTGGCTGACGAACGTTTACAAACCAACCTTTGTAGAGATGCGCTTCAGATGGTGTGACCTGATTCACAAAGACAAGTTCTTCGGGGCTGCTATGAAGCAAGGGAAACTGGATAGGCCTTGCCCTCACCCACCGGTCAGTAGACGCTAGTTCTTGGCACCTTAATAATCAAAATATGGTGTTTTCATTCATTTTACACATTTTGTTATTTCAACTGCTTTCATGCGCTATGTGGTTCAGTGGCCTTAGCCTCATAATTAGGAGGTAGGTATTGCGTTCGGTTTTAAGAGAAATGATTTTGAAACTACGGTTAGGACATTGAAGCCGATGACTTGAGTATCAGAAAAGTAAAGAGAACCATAGTTGGATGGGCACGTAAATAGTCAATCCTAGGTCTAATTTCTTTATTATTATTATTATTAGTTATTCTCCGTAATCAAAATTAAAGATACAAACAGATAACCTATAGACAGACGTCCATTATTCAGGGAACATACAGTGCATTTCATTTCTATGTTTCACAGTATTTGTTTAAAATTACAGTTCTATGTTCTATCTAAAACGTAGTGATTATAGGTTATCTGTTTGTATCTTTAATTTTGATTACGGAGAATAACTAATAATAATAATAATAAAGAAATTAGACCTAGGATTGACTATTTACGTGCCCATCCAACTATGGTTCTCTTTACTTTTCTGATACTCAAGTCATCGGCTTCAATGTCCTAACCGTAGTTTCAAAATCATTTCTCTTAAAACCGAACGCAATACCTACCTCCTAATTATGAGGCTAAGGCCACTGAACCACATAGCGCATGAAAGCAGTTGAAATAACAAAATGTGTAAAATGAATGAAAACACCATATTTTGATTATTAAGGTGCCAAGAACTAGCGTCTACTGACCGGTGGGTGAGGGCAAGGCCTATCCAGTTTCCCTTGCTTCATAGCAGCCCCGAAGAACTTGTCTTTGTGAATCAGGTCACACCATCTGAAGCGCATCTCTACAAAGGTTGGTTTGTAAAACGTTCGTCAGCCACTCGAAGAAGAAGAATTCAATCTGAGAAAGAAAACACATCACAAGGTTATTCCAGAAGAAAAGAAAAGAAGCCAAATAAAAAAAGGATCTCCCTGATTTATGTTTGTTCCGTTGAAATGAGTTTGCTACTGAAACTTTATAATATCTAATCTCGACTAGAGCAACGATGGAACGAGCTCACCGACAGCCAACACATCAAGCCATTTGGCATCGGAATCCGGATAGTCGCAAGATATTGAGTTCCTCACAGGTAAGCCTACTATGGACCACTTATGTAGAATCATTCAACTAGACTTATCCACAGTCATCATCATCATTATCATCATGATTAGCCTGTATCAGTCCACTGCTTGACGTATAGGCCTCTCCCATGGCACGCCACTCAGCTCGGTCTTCAGCCGTTCTCATCCAATTTCTGTCAGCTTTCTTACGAATATCATCGTCCCACCTGGTTTCAGGATGTCCTACACTACTCGTCTGCTCCAGCGGCCATCGGTTGTACGATAGACTTATCCACATTAGAGCATTGTAATGCCGTTGTCAAAAAGGGACTGTATTGACGATTCGAGTTTTAATTTACACCATTTAATGGCAAAAAAAGACGATACTCTGCAGATGATCTTTGTGTCTGTTTGAGTAGTGAAGGTTTACTTACTTTTAACCAGTTGTCCATCCACACCGTAGCTTCAAAATGTAGATCGTAATAGTACACCGGGTCATTCCTGTGGTATCTATGAATTGTCTGGTTTATGTACGTGACGTATCGTGGGTTTATGTACGTCACGTTCGGATGTTCCACCTTTAGGAATCTTAGCTGTCGAAATAACAGAACACGAAAATTAATCATCATCACCAGCCTGTATCAGTCCACTGCTGGACATACTTAGCCCATGACACGCAACTCTCACGAAAATTAATATATTTTATTAATAAAAGGGAAATTTACCGTGATTTACCATAATATGTGAGTGTCCGATATTATCACGGTAAATTACCATTTTTAATTAAAATAGGTACATATCTTATGTTGATAACGCGAGAATTTTTAAAATATACAACATTTAACTTTATTACCAAATAAACTTCTTATGACTCTAATTTTGATCATTATGTTGATAACGCGAGAATTTTAAAAATATACAACATTTAACTTTATTACCAAATAAACTTCTTATGACTCTAATTTTGATCACTATAGATCAATCAGTTATCGATGAACTAAAAAAACTTTTAAAATTGTGTTATGTTTTTACTATTGGATAAAACATGAATACTCCACTTTATAACCGCTTGTCAATAAAAAAGGTGCGAAAAAACAAAAACATGTGAAACTACAAAACATGCTTGCTTTGCTTGTTACAAACCTATAATGTATTATAATATGTCATCCTTTGAAGAGAACTACTATTTATAATTACTTAATACCTAAAGATAATAACTTAAATCCGTTTATTGTAACCGCAATATGTGACTACCAATGCGTAAAATAACAAAATTATCTTACGTAAGGGCAATTTTGCATTGAAATGTGAATCGCTGTTAGAGACAGGTTGTCAGCCCATCGCTTAAATTACCTACAAAGAGTTCCGATAAATCTAACCGCAGCATTTTTGCCACAATGTTCAAACTTCTGACAAAAATGCAATTTTTAAAGAATTTCACAGTTATTCCAGTCAAGTATAAAATATGTACTCGTAGTTAACTATTAATAAACTAGTTCTCCGCCCGCTGTTTCACCCACGTTAAATGAGCTTTCCCGTGGAAATTAAGATTTTCCCGCGGTGAAAAGAAGCCTTTGTCCTATTCCAGGATATAACCTACATGTGTGCTAAGTTACATGACTATGCATCAATTGGTTGAAGCGCGATTGAGTAACAAGCATCGAAACATTCAAGAACATTCAAATTCTTTATCACACATAGAAACTCATACAACAGATATACCTCAAAT